>WEIS01040487.1:0-24820 GCA_013389965.1 Todus mexicanus
ACTGCTCACCAAGCTCCTCGGAGTGCCCCTGCCTGCTCCCAACCTGCTGCTGCTCCTGCCCAAACCCTCCCCTCCAGCTCCAGGGGCTGCTGTGCCGGGGGGTCAGGCCCAGGACAGCCCCGGGGGGGTCCCGGTCCGCGGGGATCCATCGAAATGTGCCGGGAAACGCGACGGGCGCGGACCTGCCGCCCCCTCGGGGACCGGAGCAGAGCCCGCCCCGACGGGCAGCGCAGAGAAGGGGCGCGGAGAGGAGCGCGGAGCAGGGACAGGGAGCGGGGACAGGAGCAGGAGCACAGAGCAACGGGTGGGGCACTGAGCAGGGACACGGAGCAGAAGCACGGAGCATCGCGGAGCAGGGACACGGAGCAACGAAGGGGGCACATAGCAGGGACGCGGAGCAGGGACACGGAGCAGGCCCCCGGAGCACGGCGAGCACCGTCGGTGGGCTGCGGTCGGTCACCAGGGGGTAGCATTGGTTCGGCGCTGCCGCTCCTGCCGCCGCCGCCGCGCTCAACGCGGCTGCGAAACCGGCGGGGTCTGATCCCTCTCGGGGGAACAGAGCTCGGGGTCCTCTGCCAAAGTAGCCCAGGAACGGCGCATTTCCATAAGTGGACGTAAAATTGCATTTAGAAGCGACCACAGCCCCTCTGTCATGTCGCATGGAGAAAATCATCTGTTTCCAGAGTCAGTCCTTTTCAGACCTTAAGGTCAGTGATTCAAGTGGACATTAAACTAATACAGCAAGACAACGTTGTTACAATTGTCTGGTGGCTCCTCGGAAACCTATTGGCCCGTTCAAACCTTGCACTTGGTTCAGAGCTGCTCCTCTGCCAGCTTTGTACCCTGGGGGACCTCAAGGGTTCACCACCACACCCGCGTCTGCATCCTTAGACACCCGACTGCTCAGGGATGTTCTACATCTTTGCAGCTCCGACAGGATAATCCGGCCCCTCGCCCTGACACCGGCTGAAGGGACTCACAGGGGAGCCAGCCCCATCCCGGTGGAAGGGTTCCCGGCGCTGGCTGTTATTACCCAGGGCTGGTCGCGGTGAAGAAAAGCCTTGTCAGAGCCATATCTCAGCAGCCAGCACTTGCCACAGACCTCGGTTCAGGCTGGGAAAAGCATTCTACATTTTTGATGTAATGTTTCCTAATGTCTCACCCAACAACCCATAAATTTCCCAAGAACAAGCCTATAAAGGGTTTGTTTGAGGAGAAAAGGACAGATTGCTACAGGCTGTAACTCTGTGGAGTGAGAGGCCTTTAAAGAAGCTCTTGACAAACAGCAGCAGAAGCGCTGTACGTGCGCAGGACCATTCCCTGGGGCGTGTTGCTCTCCCACCAGGAGCCTGGGCTGGGTCCTGCCGTCCTCAGCCCCTCCAGACCTGCCACCTCTGCCCGGGCTGCTGCTGCGCAGGGCACCAGGATGGACCCTGGATCTGCACCAGTCCCCCCAAGGTGGCGGCTCCCGAGTGACGCACCTCCTGGGGACACGGGGCAGTGCGAAACTGGCACGGGCGCCTCCGAGGAGCTTGGTGAGCAGTGGGCAGAGCAGGGCACAGCTCACGGCCGGGGCAGCCGCACTGGGGACGCTTCTTACCCCACTGAATCAGCTAAAGTTGAATTTCTCTAACCACTATTTTAAAAGCCAGGAGACAGCCCTTTCTGGGTGTGAATGATCGCGTTGCTCGCTGGCTGCGGTTCATGAACTCAAGTCTTTGTTGCCACCGAAGCAGCTTCAGTACCTTTTCCATGCACAGTTCCTACGGATTTACACTAAATGCTCCTCAGACTTGTTAGTAACAGTCGGCGAAACAATCAGCACATGCTAAAGTCCTGCTCTGACAGTGCAATCAATTAAATATCAATTAATCTGTTAATCAGTGCAGGGGATACACAGAACACTGCCGGTGATGACTAGTCTCTAACCCTGAGTGTCTCGTGCCAGTTCCACATAAGCAGTCTGACAGTTACATCATTTTCTTGCGAGTGTCCCAATCCTTGGGACTCTCCAGGCCCCCATCTCCTGAGCATTCCTTCTTGCTCGTCCTTCCTTTCTCTGATCAGTGACCGTTCCCACCAGCAAGTCTCCCCATCTGCAGCTTTTTGAACCCCCAAACGCATCTCGTGGTAAAACCAGCACAGGTGGCCCCAGAGACCTTTTCACCTTGGGCATGTCCTGGCTGTGCCTTAACCTGATTTGGATGTGTCTGTGATGTGAGTGATACACCTACCCGGAGCCTGAGACCTCCAGAAGCCACTGCTCGTTTCCATAGACCCCCATAAATGGATAACTGGCTCTTTTAATCTTGTTACTAAATTGTAATGGAATTATCCCTCTAATCCTTTGGAGCAAGAGCAGAACTCAGCTACCAATATAAAATTAAAAAAAAAAAAAGCCCTACCATAATCATAGATTTTAAAAGTATTTATTTTGTGCTGCTCTCAGATAGGCTGTATATAAATTTTATTTCAGAGGAATAATGCCGTGTAGTGCACTTTGTGGCTGCACTGTGATTAAGTCCTTTTTAATCTGCTGTGTATGTTGAGGTGCGGCGCTTTCCCAGCACAGCTCCCTCCATGCCAGACTCTCTATTAATGGGGTTACCGGCTTATCGGAAAGAGGCAGAATTACCCAGCTCCAGGAGGTTTTTACGCTGATCTGCTTAGAATCCCAGGCCATTCCAGGGCAGGGAGGGCTCAGGGACGGTAAGCCTGTTTCCTCCTCAGGACCATGTGCCCCTCACTGCTCTATTTTCTTGCAAGGAACTTTCTAGCTGGTAAATCTGTTTAGAGTGATTGGTTCCTGCTGCTGCTCTGTCTGTCTGACTGCCTTGCCATGGGCCGTGGCTGGCCGCTGCCTGGACCCACGGCTGGCGCTGCTGGCGGTGGGATGGGGAGGCAGAGCTGGAACCAGCAGACGGATCAGCAAGCGCCTGGTAGCTGAGGGTGCCTGGACACAGTCACAGTGCACACAGCAGAAGTGTGTGTGGGGGAAGAAATCACTGACCATAAGATGGGAAAAGTGCAGTTGGCTCTGGAGCTCTGGTACCTGGTGCCATCAGGAAAAGGCAGCTGGCGCTGCCACGGTGCAGTGCACGGAGCCAGCCTGCTTGTAACGCCACTGCAGCGGCCTCCTCCTCACCAGCATTCTCTGTAACAGGTCCTGTTCAAGCCACTCCCAAATCCTGACCCGGAGAGGTGACAGTGGAGCAGGGAAGGGGGCCAGGGAAGCAGGGGCTGTGGCTGGGACAAGCAGAGCACGCTGAGAAGGGCTCTTCTTCACACAGCACAACCCCAGCATCACAAGGGCACAAGGAAAATCATCTGACTGATGCAAAAGCATCGTCTGGATCAAGGTGCGGTTACAGACAGAAATACGTCCCTGCCCATGCGGGCACGGGGAGCTCACAGGGGGGTTTGTGCGATGAGAAGGAAGAAATGTTGGCATGAGGGACCTCAGGTCCCAGTTTACTCTGCGCTTGGCACGTGGGGCGAGGCAGGGAGCGGGTTAGGGATGCGCTAGCGTCTTGTCACAAAGCATTTGCTGACCTTTCCGTAAATATTTCTCAGAAAAGGCTAAATGCCCGGGTCAGTTCAGAGGGTGCTGTGCTGTGATCAGCACTTTGCCTGGGGCCGCGGCCACGGCTGCCTTTGACAAATAGCAGCTGACCCGAGCCACTGCGGGCGCAGGCAGCGGCGCGGGGGCGAGCCCGGCCCACGGCACGCGGCTGCCCCACCGCCCGCGCTGCGCCCACCGCCCAGGGCTCAGCTCCAACGGCCGCGGCTTCCAGGAGCGGCCAGATGATGTTTTAGGGAAACTAATGCAATTTAGTCCTTAGTAAATGGAATGCTGCAGAGCACAAGACATTTATGAAATGCCACTTCTCACCTGACGGCTTTGCCTGGATTTTCTAACCCCAAATTAAAGAGGCCTTATCCGTTCACATTGCAAACACCAGATATGAAGTGGAAAGAGTAATTTCATGGAAGGCCGTATCACCTGACTTAGAGCAACATTACACAAGGGCAAAAGAAGGGTTCCATGGGGATGGTTTTAAATGTGAAGTGTATTCCTATTTTTGTCATTTGATATCAGAGACTACTGCATGGAAATTAAAGCCCAGATATTCATAAAGAGAAGTCTTACAGACCAGACCCCTGCAAACACTGTGCTGCCAAGTACAAACAGCTGGAGAAGCACCCCCCAAACACCGCCTGTCGGCAGGACGCGCTGCAGTTGGCGTGGCATTTTACCAGTTCTACCAGCCCATGAGAAACCTGCCCTGGTTTCTTAGATCAATTTAACTCTGGATCCCATTGGACCAGCTTGCACCGGGGAGAAGGAAGCTGATGTGGTGGAACCTGGTAACAAATCTCCACGACAGCGTTTGAGCGCAGGAGGCTGCACAGGACGCGTTGGGCTGGAGCAGAGCCTGTGTTGGGCAGCCCCGGGTCTGCGCACGCTGCCCTGGACACGAGGGGAGGGAGGCGAGGGAAAGAGGCGCTGCACAGCGAGCCTTCCACGTGCTTTCCTTTTGATGCCAAGCACTGGGCACACCAGCGCCTTCCTGAGCTGCTCTCTGTCCCCACCATGACCCAAACGCTGTCTCTGCGTGGCTGCTCCTGCTCACCTCCGGCACAGTTCCTGCCCGCTCACATCCCCCTCCTGCTCCCGGAGACAGACACAGAGAGGGAGTTTACCGAAGGCGCCGTCAGAAGGTCAACACCCCCACAGCATCCAAAACGCTGGAGGAGGGCTCAAGAGGTTGGCACGAGCATCGAGGCCTCAGTGCGTCCCCCGCTCCGATACCGACGGCCCCGGTGAACGGGTTTGCACGAGGGTTGTTCCATTACGTGTGTGCGCAGGAATGTGCGTGCATGTGTGCGTGGGAATGCCCTAGGCCCCCGGCCGCCGAGATTTATGTGTGCGCTTAACTCTTAGCAGATGAGAAATCCCACTGAGGCTATGCATGTGCTACAGGTTAAAGACAGGCATAAAGCTTTGAAGAGTCTAAATCTTAGATTATAAAGATTATAAATTTTAGGAGGACAAGGACAGCCTCTGCCCGTGTGGCAGCAGCGTCCTGCAGCCGAGGGATGGCTTCTGCCTGCAGTTGCATCATCTCACCTCCATCCCTGCTCCTGGTACCCGCAGAGCAGGGTGCAGAGCCCTGGTGGATGCCAAGCCCGGCTGGGGGAGGGTCTGGGCAGGTCGGCAGTCACGGAGCGGGTCTCAGGGGAATGCGTTTCTCAATGCACTGAGCTTCAGCAACTCAAAGGAAGGGAATGCAATGAGAAACAGATGATACTTCCATTCCTCTTGGGGCACTGGAGCTCCAACACTCCTAAACGGGATGGTGGAGCGAGTGTCGGGCTGCTGGCAACGCTTGCCCAGGAGAGCCGGCCAGGCGTGAGGCCTCCCGCTGGCATCAGCCCCTCCTGCTGCCTCATCGAACACAAAACGTGGGGATGTGCCTGAGCTTCGCTTGCTCAGGTGGGGCTGTGCTGGGCGGCAGAGCCTGCGGTGCAGGTCCGGGGGTGCCCGCTGGGCGGTCACAGGGAACGCTGCGGCACGCAGGTGGCACCAGCCAGACATTTGCTTGCTATAATTTCAAAACGACAGGGCAAGAGGAAACTATTTCCTGCAACTCTGTATTTTTAATTCAGATTTTCACAGCTCTGCCTGTCCTAAATCCCAAGCAGATGGTGCAACTCAGCCCGTCTCCTGCAGCACGGATGATCCCCGGGGCCTCCCTGCAGAGAGTGTACATTTCAAAGGATAATTCCACGAGCACTTCTTACCCTGATCTGGAGCCTTCTGAGCATCCCTGTACTTCATCACTCTTCACACAGACCTGCCCCCGCCTCGCACCAGCTCCCACCTGGGGCTTCCTTTTCTCTTTTTAAAGGTGAGCAGAGCCACAAGCTCTTAGACAAGGCCTTGGAAGCAAAGGCAGCCATGAAATGAGAGAACCAAAAGTAAAAAATGCAAAGAAAAACAAAAAGAGAAAAGAAGGAAAACGCCTCCCTGACTTCTCTGCTTTATCCTACAGAAACGGGACCATCCCCTCGCTTTCCTGGGCAGAGGTGGGGTGAGGGAAGCCCCTCACAGAGCCCCTTCCCCACAGCACCTTTTTGTGCTCGTGGAGCATCTCCGCACTAACAAATCCCCTTTGATAATTGTGTTGCAAAAGCCTCACTCTGAATGTTTAATAGAATTATTGCTAGTTATCAGCACAAGTAGGTGATAAATCACCAGCCGCCTTTCCCCAACACCAGGCAGAGCTATTAGGGGGTTTCAATCACGCTTCCCACCCTGCCCCCGTGGCAGGATGACCATGAATTACACAGAAAAACAAACAAACATCCTGCCCCCACCTCCCCGGGTGTCATTCCTCCACAAAATAAAAAGATAAAGCGGCTCTTGGGCTCTGGCCTGAGCCCAGCTGCGCCCGAGCGCCACAGCCCAACTTTCCGGGTGCCTCCGGCGCTGCCCCCCCAGCAGAGCCCCCCGGCTCTGCCCCCTCCGCCGCCTACGAATGAGGTGATCTTTTCGCTGCCCTTTGTCTTGGAAAAAAATTAATTCTCATTTGCATTACCTCGACTAAATGTCACCCACCGATATTTTGTTAGACATTAGCAATGCTGGCAGAGAGGGGCACGGGATAATTGCGTTCTGCCTAGCGGTGGGATTTACATAATTTCAGACAGCAATTAAAGAATCCCTGGGAATTTTTTTTTTTTTCCTCTTCCAACCTCTCCTACAAAGAAAGTGTTCGTTTACATTAAGCGCTCAGCTCCTCGCTGTTCATTTGCATAAAATTAAAGGTTTTTGTGTTCTGGAACAGCAGGGTAACATTTAAAATTCCGTTTCAAAAAGCTCACCTTAGAATAATAAAATGTTAATATCATTTCACGGGCTGGAGAAGGTTGCCAGCTGCCTTTCACTTCAAACTTTTATCCAATACTAACTGTTTGGGTGGGTGATATTATTAATATTTTTTTTCCGCTAAGATATAAACTTTCTTGAAAAAGTGCAGGGATGTAAATGTGCCTACCGATGGGTCTCCGCAGGGCTACTCCGGAGCAGAATGTTTGTTTACTCCATAGTTTTTTAATTAAAAAATCATGCAAAAGAGCAGCAGTGGAATATTATCGGCTTTAATGTGCCGTCATACTCCAGACTACGAGAGGAAATGCAATTTGGACCAAACCCCTTTCATTTGCTTTCATGGAGATGGAGGCTCCAACGCGAGCCTGGAACACCAGAGAACTTCCTCTTGGCGACGGCGTTTCCGTGCCCAGAGCAGCGCCTGGTGTGGCGCTGGCAGGGAGGAGGGAGGCCCAGGCAGCGAAGGTGGCATCGCAGAAGGATGCTGAGCGCCGTCCCCTCGCTCCCAAGGCTGGCAGGGTCCCCTCCAGGCCCCCCCTCTCCTTTCCCTGGAGCCTGGGGAGGTGGAAGGGCAGTGGAGCATCACGCACGGCTCCTGGCGCTCAGCTGCCCACAGCCACACGCTGCCGGGACCCCTTGGCACAGGCTCCACGGGCAGGCACCAGGCAGCCCCTCGCTCGGAGCCGCTGCTCCTGCGGGCGGGGAGCGGGCAGGGAGCGGGCAGCCGAGGGGAATCCGCTGAGGAGCAGGGTGGTGGCTCAGGGAGCTCTGTGCCACACAGCGCATGGCAAAGGGCTGGGAGCGGAGCCCAGAGACCATCTGAGCTGAAGCTCTCCCAGGCAGCAGCTGCCTTTGCTCTGGGCGCTCTATCAGCTAAATAATAAAAAATGACACTTCCATTTGAAGACAACACTGTCAAGGTCCCCGAGTGACCTTTCTCTATCACTAGGGTCTCTGATGCCTGGGAGGAGCTTCTTGCCCCACACACCACGCCCCCAGTGGGTGCCAGGCTGGGCACAGACCGCGGCTGGGCGAGGAGTGCCAGGCTGCCCTGCCCTGTCCCCTCCTACTCATGGGGGTCCCCAGTGCACCCACACTCACCCTGCCTCCCTTTGCTGGCCTTACTTTCCTGCCGCTTGCTGCCACCAACCTCTGCGGCCACACCAGCCCCCAGCCCTCGCCCCCTGCTCGCCCCATCCCTGCCCAGCGCTCCCAGCGCCGCTGCACCGCCTGGCCCTTGCCAGGGGCTTCCCAAAGCGGCTGAGGCAGGAGGAGATCTTCCACCTGGCAGTCCTCTTATCTGCCACCATTTGGGGCTGCTGTAGGATTGTTGCAAAAAGTATTTCATTAAAAATGAATCCAAATCGCAGCCGTTGTGTTATCTGACTGGTTCACAGGCAGGAGAACATCCAGCACAGTCTGCGGTCCCTGGTGCCCACGTTTGATTCCTGCTGTAGTCTCCAGGCCACTGAAGCTCCTGCCTGCCAGCAAGTGCCGTTTTTTTCTTAATGCTTTGCACAGGGAATCTGCGGCTTTGCAGCTACGTTGGACACGATGGACACGCTCAGGCTTGTAAACACCCAGCTCACCAGCAACCTATTATAAATGTTTTCCAGACTGTTTTGTGCCTCTGGAAACAAGAATTACCATTGTACCCCTGCACAAATGGTGATGGATCAGGCTCAGCACACTGCACCCTTCACATGAGACGCTCACAAGCACAACACGTGCCAGTCTGGCATCAGCCAGAGTCCTCCTCACCCGCTGTGCCTCGTCTGCCAGGACACATCCCTGCTCTCCAGGGGTTTCTGTGCTCTCTATGTGCTCCAGCTGAGAAGTTTTAAAAGCCAGCACAAAACTTGACCGTTCTGGGTGAGCAAAGCAACCAGCGGGCTGCAAAGTGGAGGATGAAGAATAAAACATCGTATTTGGTGAAAAAGTGGCACCATCACCTCTTCGGCGCATGCCTGGAGCAGGCAGCAGCAGGGCTGGGCAGCAGCAGGCAGAGGCTCCAGAGAGCAGGTCCTGTACCCCAAAGAGATAGGGACCACACACCCACCCCTCCTCTAACGCCCCAGCCCCTGCGGCTGGAAGGACAAGATGCTGTAGTCTATCAAGTAAAAACTGGTATTTTCTTTCATTGCATTTAACACACTGTGCATATTTTTCACATCTGTTGTGTCAGGACTACTGGGACTGGCATTTTCCTGCTCAAAATCAGTCCTTCAGGCAGCCAGCCTGCAGCACGGCCGTGGGAGCTCACACCACCCATGCTCATGGGAGCCCAACGGAGCATCGCACGCGGATGCAGTGCCGGTGCGGGATGTGCCACCATGTGCCGGGCTCACAGACACCAAGACACACAAGGTTTGCAAGCGAGCTAGAAGCCGAGGAGCAAGCTGAGCGTTTGGGAGAGGATCAGAGCCCAGGGCTCTATGCCCCTGGGAAGCATCAACTCTTCAGAAGGCATTTGCCTTCTGGTTGAAAACAAAACAAACTTTTTAAAGAATGGAAACGAAAAAGATTTGCTTGGGAATTTCTCTTCAGGAAAATTAGTGAATTCGTTTAAAAATTTTTCATTTCAAAATTTGTTTTCATTACTTTTACATTATTTTATGACATCAGTAGTAGCGCATAATGTGACCTGTCATATCATGTCAAGTCATGTCATAATATGCATAATGGTAGAAGAAGTGCATAATATTACATGTCATATTGACATAATCAGAATATTCTATTATTATTGACTTTGTCAAACTAATTACAACCCAGACAGGAAATACTTTGCTATGAAAAATAGGAATAAAAAGGTGCAACCTACAACAAATAATAGTTGTTTCCCTTTGCAAGTGTCTTTTCATGTGTTTTCAAAGTATTTGTAGAAAAATACTTAGACTAGTATATTGCACCCCGTTATGCACAGCTCCATATAGCACCACAAAATAACGGAGTAAGAAAAGTGAAAGCAGTCCAAGAAAAATTTTCAGGTTTAAACTATATCAATTTTTCACAATAAACAATTCTCAAAATAAAAATTAGCAAATCCTTCCACGTACGAGACTCAAGTAGCCGTGCGGTGTTTGTGGAGCAGCAGCACCGGCGGCTTGAAGCTCCACATCACACTGAGCCGTGCCCCGCGCTCACACCCATCTGCGCACGCGTGGCCGTGCCCGCGTCGCCAGCCGCCCCCTCCACGCTCACACGGAGCCCCCTGGGAGTTCTAATTGACTTGACATGTTATAAATTGCCTAACTTGGTTGCGATTGCTGTGAAGAATGGTACTTTAAAGGACTCAATATCTGTATATCTCCCTTTGATAAACATTGGCTTGCTGAGCTTAGATCTTATTTATTTACCCTTGGAGCAGGTTCATTACTATGTATTAGGTAGATATGACATATTTATGGAAATATGGGGACTCTTTGTGGAATATATTAAGATTAAATAAATCATTGACTATGTGGTCAAGAACTACAGCAATCCTGATGAATGATTCCGTGATTTTTTTTTGATTCTTGTGTAATTCTAAGAGCCATCCCCTTTGTCTTCCTGGACTCCTGCAGAATCTCCCACAGCACACTTAACGTACCAGGAAACGCAAGACGTGCACCTTCGTTTGAGAAGGAAGCTCCAGGTCCCATGTGGCCCAAACTCTACACAAACCGGTGGAGAAAGGTGCCGGGGAGAGCCCAGCCTGGGAGTGTCCAGATACAAACCCCAGCCGCTGGGAACCTGCTTAGCACAAGCTGCGGAAAGGTCCCGATTTCATTACCCCACGTCCTCCCGTGCATTGTCGTCTGCCGCACACGCCCAGTAGCCAATGAATTTACATATCTAACGGCGCATTTTCACAAATTGGTGCTAATTACATTTAAAACAGCTATTTTGATACAAATCAATGAGAGGCACTGCTAATGACATAAATGCTATTTCACGTGTCCCCTGGCCTCATTAGGGGTATCGGAGTTGTTCCTCTTAACAGTGCGATGCTGACAACAGGCTCAGTGAACAAGGCTCTTCGGGTGGGCATGAGCCAGTCGGGCTTGAACAGAGCAGGGCAACCATGAAGGCTCCACGGCCACCCTGTGGCCTGTGGTGGTGGAGTTCTTCACTCCCTTCCCTCCCAGTCCTGCACATATTTTAACAGTTGGCGCTTGGTAACGGCGATGCTGCGGTATAGAAAATGGCATCAGCACCTACGACTGCATCACCCGGAGGGCCCCGTCCTGCGCAGGCAGAGCCAAGCCAAGGCCTGCCCCATCGGCACCACGCGCATGGGGCCAGAGCGTGCAGGGAGCTCACTGGGGCTGGTCCCCACTGCGGGGACAGGAGCACCCCAGGCCCTTCCTCCTGTATCGGGCACCTTTGTTTTCCAGCATCTCTGCTCCCATTCAATATCTGCTCCCCACACTGCCCTCCCTGGCTGCTGCTGGTCTCTGGGGGTACCAGGCAGTGAACACGGGGCTGAACCCAGCAGCAGCCAGAACATCTCTGCAGGGCACGGGCCGTGTTTTCCTTCTGGCTCAGGACAACTAATAGAAGCCTGTAAATACTGGGGGATTCTTAAGGATAGTTAAGTAGCAAACTATCTGTTGATAATAAAATTTGCTTGCTTCTCACAGATATCCAATTTGCCTACTATCCAAAGAAAGGAATTGGGTGTCTGCTTCCTAAATTGTTTTAATCTCTGGCAAAGAGTGCTTCTGGCAGAGTCCCTCAGCTGGAAAATAGGAAATGAGTTAGAAACAAAAGACAAACGTGAGTAATACAGAGCTTAAGATGTCTGATCTCGATCTTGAGAAGTGAAGTTTAAATAGATTCTTCAATTCATTTGCATGTGAGCCCCCTGGGAAGGAGAGCGCCCTTCCCGGGGAGGACCAGAGATGCTGTGTAAGGTCCAGCAGCGATGTGCACTCCCACCCGGCTGACCAGCGTTGGGGCAAGAGGGGACGTATCTCCCCGAGGGAGAGGGGACATGATGCTGCTGTGTCAGACGCAGGCAGACACCTACACTGCTGGGGACAGACACGGTGCCACGGGGTTTCGCAGCTTGTCCAGGCTTGAATGCAAGAAGTCTTTTCCATTAATCTTTTCTCCTGAGGCATTTATGCGCATCCCACTGCTCTGACCGCCTCAGATCCCAGCCCCTCCCAGTGGTGCCAGCAAGGGTCGGTACCTCCGATACACTCCCCGGGGTGTTGGGTGCCTGCGCCCCTCATGTGCCCTCTGCACCTTCCTCCCTCCTCTGCTCCTTCCCCTGCACATCTGCTGTCAGGCTGCATCTGTGTTTGATCTTCACTAAAGTTTTCTCTGTAGACCCTCAAACATTTTTCCACAATAGTCTTAAAGAACTTCAAGAAGTCTTAAAAACATGAGGAAAAAAAAGAAAGCACCTTTCACTTATCTCCCAGCAGAGAGGCTCATTCTCTTGTAACCCCGCTAACAACCTTCATGTCGGCGTGACACTAATTGAACTTTTCTATGCAAAGAGGTCCCTGGGCAAAAAGTTGCCCCACGCATCAGGGTAACTCGTGCAGCAGCCTCCTCCCCAGGCTCTGATCTGTACCGAGACTGCACCTTGGGTGCACACGGAGGTGACGGCGCCAGCAACTGCGAAGGTCACCTCTGCAAACCTGCCCTGTGCAGCCTCCCGTCTCCAGGCAGAGGATCCTCTGGAGACAACCTGTGTTTTTAGGAACGGATACTGAATTTCTTCTAATCAGACTCTTTTCTGCGAGGACGGTGCTCTCAGCATCACACGAGCGCTGCGAGCGCTGCCCTCAACACTAAAGGAAACGCTCTTTTCCATTGCACTAAGTGAAACAATTCAAACCGGGAAAATCTTGATAAAAGTTTAATTAGGAAAACGGACTCCATCTGTAACGTATCCCCACTCTCCCCATGTATTAACCCTTTTGCCATAAATCTGCCACCCTTGAAGAAACCTGCCTTCCTCACAAAACCTACTCAGGGCTCACATTATTTTAATCAGTTAGAGGGGTTTAATACATTATTGATTTTTTAGGAGAATTGAAAAAGCTCCTGTATTAAGTCCAGGTTGCTTATTCTTTCTGTATATGACATTCAGGTACTTGTGAAAAATTATACCAATTATGAAATCAGCCATTTACTGCTTCAAAGTGCAATCAGTTGTCACACTGGAAAGCACTTGCTCCTGAATATTATTAGTTGGGCTATGTGCACAGGAAAGTGCTGAGAGGAAAGACTTTAACCAAAGGGCAATTGCATGAAATTTACTTAGAAATAGCTATTTATCACCCTTGGATTTCCTACTGTTCAAATCCACTGCAGACACTTTATGGAATGAAACAGCCATCTCACCAACGTAACTCAGCCAACTGAGGGGTTTTTTTCCTCACTGACATTAAATGAAAAATTTAGAAGTCATTGTAACAGCTTAAAGATGCATTATCCTTTTTGATGTGCAATTTTAGCTTCATATCAAAAGCCATATAAAATAACCCCCGCACAAACACAAAAAAGGAACTTTTAAAAGTTTTATGACATGTAGTTCATCTTACCTTTTATGCATCTAACAGGCACCGCTTCTCCTGCTGTTCTCAGAGACCATTGCATGATTACCACTATGGGGGAGAAAATATTGCCATAGCAGCAGCAAAACCAGCCGAAGGACGGATTAGTCTCTGGAGCCTGGGAAATGGACGGGGAGAAGCTGAGCACCACAACACCAGCAAATTCCTCCGAAGCCAGAGCACGGTGGAATTGCGGGAGAGCTGCCCATTAGAGGAGCCTTCACTTGTGTCACAAACTGCCACCATTAATGGGTTTTGCTGCAGGCAACGAACTGAGAGGGAACATAAATTAAAGAGGGTACATTCAAGAGAGATTTCTAGCTCAGTAAAGATGTCTTGTCCGCTTGTTTTCCAGAGTGGACAAGAATTTTAGAAGGCAAGGTCAACTTCTCAAAGCAGGGAGGGAGCTGGCGCAGCACCATTAGCATGCAGGGCTAACTCGTCTTTGATTACTGATAGATGCATCCACCGCTCTCATTTTCCTCCCTGGGCTGTGCACAGCACAGGGTGAGCAGAGCCACCTCACACACCTTGGGTGCAAGGTGCCACTTCTTCCTCTTCTAAATTCCTCCAGGCAAAATACGCAACAGGAATGGAACAACTGGGCAATCTTCATGTTGGAATCAGGGTCAGGTGGATGCAGAGCCAGTCACCATAGGAATAAAAAAACAGCGGTCCCTTAGGAAAATGGTAAGCAGCTCCTGACGCACCAGGTCTTTAAGACCTGAACCAGCAGCAAAGCCTCTGTACCTTTGAATGCAGCTGGCACAACACACACGGTTTGCGTTATTTGCCAGTCAACCCCCATGCCCCAGGAAAGAGGCAACTTCAAAGTTGTTCTTTTCTAGACTTTCAGGTCCAGATAAAGAGAGGGGAGAGGAGGGGTTGAAATGAGCAGCTGCCTTCCCGATACCCTTTGGCACAGCACGGGTGCCTCAGGCGTCTAAGACACAGCGTGTTACAAAATGCACCAACAGCCTTAACAGGTGACGGCAACCAAGATCTAATAGCCTGCTTTATGGCACAGAAATAACACGAAACCAGAACACTTACTATATTTTAACTTAGCAAAAGGATTGTTATAATACCATTTAATTTAATAAATAGTAAAGTATTTATAAATGAACCAATTCCTGAAGTGTTACCAATTTCTTCATACACAATAATATGATTTGCACAAACGTTTGTCCTTGAGGCAATAGAAATTTTCTTTGCAAATCAATCCTTACAAGGGTTGTAATTAGTATCGGTTACGGCAGCTCACGGTACCTGTAGCTGTAGCTCTCCCATAAAAGCCCTGATTGCTGCAAGCTCTCACACAAAGCTAACGACACAGAAGGAAAATGCACAAGTCGTCTAGACGATTCATTTTAATCAGGCAAGAGTGATTTTTTTGTGGCCCATTTGATATGACTTTTACACAAGATACAACCTCGCTCCACAGGGGCTGGCGGAAAAGGTCAACACTGCTGTATAAAAATACATTGAAAGGAGGAGTTTAGAAAAGCAAAGAGTACAGATAAGGACCAGCATTGTTCAGGCAGAGCTCCAGGTGTTGCATCTATCTAGTGATTTCTGAGAAATTTATAAATCTACTAGTTTGGTTTAAACGCTAAAAAATTCCAAGAGGATCTGGATTGTGACGGGGAGCAGGACACAGGGCTCACTGTGCTCGTAGGTGTCCCGGGAGGGTGGCTGCAGGCAGGAGATCAGTCCAAACCCAGCCTGGTGCTGCTGGCCCGTCTGCACGCTCTTGCTGGAGCAGCACAGCCCTGCCAACACCCTCGTGGTTAAATAAATCACTGTTTTCTAAACTCTGCCATCGTCACACACTGTTCCAAAGCAGTGCTTTGCTGGGTGCAGTTTAGCTAATAATGTTCTTGATAATTACTGCTGGTGCAAAATAATATTAGCTTCTCTCCGCTGGCCAGCAGAAACACCACAAGCCGTGCCCGCAGAGCCAGAGCTGCTCTGAGCGGCAGCACAGGACAAAGGCAGCCCTGCACTGTGCACCGTCTGCTCCTTCCCCTGGTAATTAAGCTCTGGTGCCACGGCCCTGTAGCAGAGCAGTCTGTCCTCCCATCACACAGGACCAGACTGAGCCCCCTGCACTGCCCACTGCAAACACCCCTCAGACAAGAGCTGCCAGGTCTGCCCACGAGTGTGGCTCCAACCCCACGGCAGATCAGCTGCTGGAGCCTCACACTCTCCAAAATGCATTAGTCCACATAGGAAAGTGCATGGGGAGTGTACGGGGAGACGGTACTTCAGCAATGACATGTCTTCTGTCCAGAGAGAAAATACAGCCCCAAGCTCAGGGCTCGTCAGGGTCTTCTGGCCCTGAGCGACCAAGCAGTGGTTGCCCTGCGCAGGATGGGGACCAGCGGCTGCACAGAGCACCAGGACATTAAATCTGCTGCCAGAGGAGCACTACCCCCCATGCTGCTGGTTTATTTGGTGTCTTTAAAGTAGGCGCCTCCTGCTTACATGCCCCTGTAGGTGCTGGACAGGAGGGTGCCGCAGCATATGCTGGGTGCTACAAGGGCGAGGCGGGTCCGTGCTCTGCAATCGTGCTCCAGAAGAACAAAGCCGAGCGTGGCGAGGTTTCAGGTGCCAGCTGGGGCTCTGACACCACATAACTGCTTCAGACGCTTCTGCCGGGGAGCCCCGCTCAGCCCAGCTGGCCATCGGCCAAGGCTGCTCCGAGGGCAGAGCAATGTCTCTGGCACAGGGAGCGATGCTGAGACGGAGTCGGCAAACCAAAGCATTGCTCAGGCATCCTCACGCTGCCCCTTCAGTGGCCACGGGACCACCCCAGGCCCGACACCCACCGCTCAGTGGGGAACGGGGCACAGAGCAGCCCCTGTGCCCACCTTCCAGCAGCAGCCCCCAGCCGCAGGTGCAGCCGCACCAGGCGCTCCAGAGAGCAACAACAGCCAAGTCCATCACAAACCTGGCTGCGCGGCTGCCTGGAGATCTCCTTGGCATGCTCCAAGAGGTGTGAGTGGAAGATTAATCTTAATAATTACTGTCCTCAGCTTGTCTGGCGCTGTCCAGGCTCAGACCTCCCCTGGAGATGAAACCCGCACAGGTCTCCTCACATGCCCCAGCAGAGCCTCTCCCAGGGCAAGGCTGCGCTGGGGAGGCTGTACCCAGCCTGCAGAGAAAACCCACGTCTCGACTGCCGGGCTCGGCAGCACCTTGAGGCTTTTCCCCTCCTGTCCACAAAGCAAATGAAGTGGGGAGAGTAATACAGTGTGCTCCCGCCGAGACCGACAAGCCTGGGCCTCTCCTGCAGCCGCTGCGCTGGTATTAAACAGACAAGACAAGCTTGCAGTCAGTTATCGGCCAAAAAAATAATGAAGGAACAAGTCGGCAGAGCAAAGCCAAGTCACCCGGACCAGCCAAGTGGAGAATTTAATTTCTCGCAGGTTCCCCAGCACTGAAGCGTCTCTGTGCTGCGGCCCTGCACACGTCGACAGCTCCGGCCCGGCAGCCGCAGCCGCTCCGCTGCTCAGGGGGGAACAGGGACACCGAGGGCCAGGGGAGCTGGCGGGGAAGGGGCTGCCCCGTCCTCACTTTCTAGAGTAGGACTCAATCATCACGGGCAATGGCTCCGCCTGACTCAGGGTGTCGGAGGGTGACATTTACCCATCATTGTGCACAAAGCAGTGTGCAGGAGGCCGGGGGTCTGGGAGCATTTTCAGCCCAGCAGCAGAACAGCTGAGTGCAGGGAGGCCCCAGCAGACCCCCGAACCTGCACCCACTGCAGCGCAGAGCTGCTCCAGCACCGCGGGCCCCAACCATGCAGCAACCAGGCTGCATCAGGGAGAGACTAACGTCCCACTCCTGAATCCACCAGCACTTCTTCAGTTTGCGGGAAACTAGAGACCCTGTGAAGGAATTCTGATACCAGCAGAGCTGCCTGGACCAATTTTGGGCTCCTTCCATTTGAGTCCTTTTCCTTCCCTTTGTTTTCAAAAGATGCTTCTGGGAATGCTTCCCTGGTGCCAGTGCTCTGCTCCCAGTGTCACCAACAAGTCTGGAAAAGCAGTCAGCATCCTGGGGCAGCCCCAACAATGACACACACAGAGAAGTAGGGGGAATAAATCAGCTTCCAGGGAGGGTAAACGTGCCATCCCCTAGAGCAGGGCGGTGCAGAGACACCATCTCCTTAGTTACTTGTCCTAGGGGCAGAAATGTGGGGCTGAGCTGCAAACCAGCTGGGAATTGGCTTCAGTCTCTCCCCCTGTTCCAGCATGTGCCAGAGAACTATTTTTTTCCCCCTTCTTATCATCACAAGTACGATCTTGATGAGAAGAAATCCTACAAGAACTACTTATCATGCCATGACCATCAGGGTACCGCAGATTGGCCAAATACTTACCCCTGGGTTGGTGCACAAATTCCAGACCCGTTTCTGGAAGCATTTTTAAGTTCACTTTTGAGGAAGGGGAAGAGGAAAGACACACCAAGTATAACAGATCTTTTAAGAACTGAAGCTGAGGAGTGTTAAACTGAAGCTTGTAAGAACTCAGCTAACAAAGGTCATGGCTCACAGGGTCATCAGATCCCTCAGGCTCTCCCCAGGACCTGATGTGCCAGCCCACCCTGGGGGGCGGGAGGTCACAGACTTGCAGCCCATCACCATGAGCTCTGGTTCCCCAGAGCTCATCCCTACAGCAGCAGCCTAAGAACTGCAGACCACCAGGGTGATTTTCTCTGTGCAGCCCACAGAGCAAGCCCCAGCCTGGCACCCCCACAGCCCAGCGGGTCGCAGGGTGCTGACACCCGGCCAGTGCTCCCCTCGCCCCGGAGGAGCTTTGCTCTCTGCGGCACTGCCAACAGCACCTGGGCAAAGTGACACCGTAACGAATGGGCTGAACCAGCTGGTTTCTGCCTGGGAGAAATCATGCAACAATTTTCAGCTCCACACAAACATTTACAGCCAAGTTATAAACTCCTGTAAAATGCTGACAGACCCTTCGCTACAGCAGCGCTAGCAGGTGCCCCGTAATGAATGTGTTGAATGACCTACCAAGCAAAGTTATTGAGGCAAAAAACACCGCGGTCATTCAACAAACAATTAGAGAGTGTCCTGGTGGGGACAGCATACTAACAAGGGACAGAGCCTGGAAAAGCTGAGCAAGCATCCTGCCTTCCCCCCAAATTCCTCCTCTTTCCAGCCTGAGCTCTGATCTATAGCATGACTCACTGGAGCTCCAATAAAGCTTCAGAGATTGTTATGCTAAATGAGAAAAAAAGTAATTGCCTTTCCCCCATCTAGAACTCCAGATATATAACTTGGAGAAATATAATTAGCTGCTAACTTCAAAGATGCATTGGAATTTTTGTAATGGGCATTGAGACCCTGTATTAAAAAAAGCTAAAAGAAAAATGATACACTCCTTCTTGTAAATGGAATAAGACTTAAAGGTTTTAATTAGGATTCACTGTGCATCTGCAGCCAGGAAAACAGGAAAAAATACACTTGCAGGGTCTTACTGTTTGAAAAGCACGTGTTGGGTAGGAAGCTTTCTACAAAAATAATTAAGAAGAGCGACACAATTTTGTCTCATGAACAACAACCACCTATTATTAAAAATAAACTGTTCTTTTTACTCTATTTCAAATTAACTTATTTCAAACAAAGGGAGATCTTTGCAACAAGGACCTAGGGCCCTTTCCTAGAGGGAGGAAAAATGGGGCACCTATTACACAGCGCATCCAGGCCAGATACAAGTAAAACAGGAAGCACGTAGGAAAAAAAAGACTTTAAGTATAAAACATTTAAAAAGCGAATCTCCAGCCTACCTTCTTCCCATGCTGCAGACGTGGAGCAGGAGCTGGCAGGAGCCAAAGTAAACGACCCATCTCTGGGCGGGACCAACCCACAGGTGATGCTTATTAGGAGCCCCAGGTGTGTCCTGGGGCCTTTTATCCCAGAGGCTCCGCCCCAGGGGGGATGGAGGGGCCCAGGCTGCCTATAAATGGGGGGCTCAGGGCGTACCCCCCTTGCTGTGTGTGCTGGAGATCAGGCTGCTGTGCTGGAGGCTGCTCTGCTCTGGTGAGTCATGCAGGAAACCTGCAACATTTACTGTATTTTTTTATTGTTTCTGGATGTTATGGTATCTCTGTGGAGTTCAGCACATGGTTTTGTTGTTGTTGTTGTTGTTATTGTTGCTGCTATCTGTGCTGTGTGGAAAAAGCTCAATTAATCCTATGAAAAAGTAACAAAGTTTGGTCTGTTTGAGGGTGTGGCTCTTACACAAGCTTGAATTAGGCTTTGGCAAAAGGTTGTTGTAAAAGGTGAGTGTAGTTGGTGTTTTTTGAGAGCTGTGTTTAGAGCAACTTTCAAGAGAAACAAAACCCACCTGTGTTTAGGGGAGAAAAAGACTGGGCTTTTTTGTGCTGTTGTAGGGCAAGTGCCGAGTGCCTGAGCTCCTCTCTTGCCACAGTGCTGTTGCTGCTTGTAGGGGGTGGAGATCCAACTATAGAACAAAACTTGTTTTCTCCTGCTGCTTGAATTTTAATAAATCCTTTCCCTTTTAGACTCTGTAGGCTAATTCCTGATTTACTGCCTGGGCTTTAGCAGCTGGAGCACATCAGTCAGGCTGGCCTGACTGGAGGAGCAGAGATGCACTGGTGGTGTTCCTGACTTGGGGAGGAAGCTCTGAACTATTGACTTGTAGAGATTTTCTGTGTCTGCATCAGGAGAAGCAGAAGCTGTTTCTGTCACTTGGTTTATCTGTGGACAAGCTGGGGTAGCTGGAGAGTGCTGCTGTGTCACTTGGGGTCTCCATTCCTATCGACAGCTTCAGACCTGCAGAAGGGATTTGGTCTGGAGGGAGCAGCCGAGGTCCTTGGCTGATGAGGAAAGGGACACTTGGAGAGCTCATGTGTGTGCATCTGAGAGGAGACAACAGCAAGTTACTCTCAGCTAGTTATAAAGCTTCCAGCTCAATAATGAATTGGTTCTGGGAAGCTAAGCCGTGGGAGTTGAAGCCTTTCAAGTTCAAAATGTTCTTAATGTGAGGAACTTGCAAGAGATGTGGATGCTCTCTCTGTGTCCTCCCGCCTTGGGACAGTGCTGGCTTGCATGTGGGGAAGAGGCTGAATTGCTGTGGGGAGGGTCTTTGTGGGGAGGGAGCTCTGCTGCAGGACCATGGGGGTCGTTCTGCTAATGGATGCCTTATTCTTTGATACTGTGGATTATAATTTAGCTTGTGTTTGGCCACTTGTTGGACTGGGCCCTGATGAATTGTTGATAAACTGTGATACAGGCTGCTGCCTTCAATGAATTTTTGTGTTGTGGGGTGACCATTTGAGCTCTGGCAGGCTGCGAGAAGCAGGGACTGGGAATATTCATGATGAAGATGGGGGTTGCTGGTTTTTAGCAAGCCTGAGCTGCTTCCTCATTTTTTAAGGAGAATTCCGGGTACATGTTTCCTACCATGAAATAATGAATTCCTGCTTGATGTGTTCCTTGCATAACACTAACCACAAGCTCATCTCTAATCTGAGCTACACAGGAGCTCATCACCACACAGCTCGAGAAGCCCTTTATTGTATATGCATGGGCAAGCACATTATACATACAGAACTTGGCAATAGCTCCCAGCCTGGCTGACAGCCCACGGAGGGGCTGGGCACTGCGCTGGGGGGAGGCAGCTCCCACCTCTGGAGCAGCCCCTCGCCATGGGGTGCAGGCACGGGACTGGGGGGGGCTCCTGATGGCTGACCCCATCCTGGGGCTTTCTGCACAAAGCTGCTTTGGTTCAGAGCTCTGCAACTGCCTGTTAAAGAGCCAAAGAAAGAAGAGGGTTTATTTCATAGGAAATCTGTGTCCTAGCTCTTAAACGTTGTCATGCTGCTTGTTCAGATGCATCTCCTGTCTGCTCTGGCTGTTTGGCTTTGGCTCACCTGGGTGTCCGTGGCTCTGCAGACAGGGCTGTTTGGAGCTCCTCTTTTGCTCTTTCTCACGCTCATGCTGCTCCGACCTGTCTTTGCCCTTTCTGTGCCGCTCACCACTGGGGAGCAATGCAGTGTCCCAACAGTGCTGCTGACAAACCCCTGACCCCGCCACTCTTAGCAGAGCTCTTGAGAGCAACTTGGTGTTGCTGAAGGAGCTGCTGGAAGCACAGGGGGTGGCTGCTGGGTGCCTGTAGGCTCAAGCTTAACTGCAAACTGGGCTGGATCTGTTAGGCTTGCTCTGCCACCACCACGCCTGTGCGAGGTGTCAAACCTGCGTTAGCTACTGGAGATGCAGCAGGGTTGGGGAACAGCGCAGGGTCTGGGACAGACGGCGTGACAGCGTCCAGGCTCTCGGCACTGCACTGTACATCTGTTTTTCCTCTGCTAACCAGCGTATGACAACACAAGCAGATGCTGAAGTGTGAGGGGGTGGTTAGGAGGGACAGGCTGGCACAAGGGCTCTGCTACCCGGGGCCAGCAGAGCTTCCTACACCAGCCTCTGCTTTTAATGCTTGTATGGCTCTGTTTGGTATTTAGTATGTTTGTTTATCTTGGTCTTAATTGCACTTGATTAACACTGTGCTGCCTTTTCTCATGATTCCCTGGTCTTGTTACCTGTGTGGAGGGCCCTGGAGGTGGGGGGAGCAAGGCAGGAGTTTGTGACTGCCAGACTGGGATGGCTGGGGCTGCTCTGGTGGTAGTCAGGCTCCTTTGATCATTGTGAGGATGAGAGCAGGAGAAGGGCCCAGGTTGCTCCACCTAGTCCTTTTCGTGTCCTATAGTTTCTTCTGAAACTGGAATGGTGGATCCATGCGAAGGTGGACAAGGCGAGCAGCAGCACGATAGTGCAGGGTGGCAATTCTTTGGGCTGGGCTCTGGTCGGTGACATGGACACCAGCTCCAGCAGCCCTGCCTTGGGACTCTTGCACAGGGCATCCAGAAGTGACTTTAACTGGCTGTTTCTGTCCAGTCCACTGAGCCAAGCAGCTCTGTGGAGGAGGCCTTGCACTGATACGGTGGGGAGCTGGTCCTCAGCAGTGCTGGCGAGGAGCCACTGCCCATCTGTGTACCTTGTATGGAGGACACAATACCCAGCACTGGTAATACAATTTATTTCCACTAGCGAGTGAATTGCCCATAATTCATGACAAGTAGAGCCTCGAGTGATGATGAAGGTCAGCCCATCAGATCTGGAAATAAATTGTATCCTATTACAGGCTCCTATTAGGGATCTATTTATAGCAGGGGTTTGCAAACTCCTGGAAGTTCGGAGGGGGTTTGGAGGGGTCTTTTGCTTGGCTAGTGAGGGTATGAGGACAGGAAAAACTCTGATGCAAAACAAACACATGTGCTGCTGATATAAACCAGTCCCTGCTGCAGAGAGATGCTGGATCCTAGAGCTGACCAGGGGAAATTGTGGGCCCTTGGGGCTGGAGGCACTGCTGGACCAGCGGCGGGGCAGGGGTGAGTGGATGGAGCTGGCTGTTCTGATGGGGCTTGCTGTCTGCTGGAGGAAATGCTGGTTTGCTTTTACACTGCAGCTCAGCGCATTTCTGCAGACAAAAAACAGTGCCTTTCTCCTGTGTTTACCCCTGCTATTTACCATGCCACCGTAATCCCCAGTTGATAGATAATGTGCAGGATGTGGTTTGCCATGGAAACAGAGCCCTAGTTCTTTACATTTTTTAAAAGATTAATATTTCTCAGCTTGGTTTCATTATTCTGATATTAAAAATCATTAGTTATGTACCATTTCCCAGCCTTCACAGGCTATAATATGCCCTTTTGGGCACTAGCTTTCCTTTAGGTGCAATAAAGCAAAGCCCCTGGGACTGGCAGGGCAGGTGAAAGCATCTGGTGGTGCCTCAGCTGCAAAGTCTCCAGCACCTCTGGCTGTCACCACAGACGATGTGACACGTCCCTGTTCCTGACAATGCTCTGGATGGGGAAACACGGAGCTGCTTCTGAAATCCCAGATATGAGTGTGCAGTTTGTTTGCCTCATCTGAATCCTACTAGACCCACTGTTAGGGAGCTGTGGAGATCATCTTCCAAAGCCCGTTAAACGCAGGAGAGTCTCTCTGTTGGCAAGTGAGACAAGTTACAGATTTGAATGCTGTCCTCCATCTCCTCTAATAATATTTGAGTTTTCAAAGGATTTGGGGCAGAGGAAACCTGCTCTGAGTTAAATGGTCTTATTCTCTTTAGGAACATAGTTTTGGGGGAGAAAGAGTGGAGCTGCTTGCTAGGCAGTGAAACTGCTTTTCTTTCACCATGCGACTGCTCCGGTCGTGGAGGGGACGTGTGTGTGATTCTCCAGGAGCCCCAGCGATGCGCGCAGACGGGATACAGAACTGTCTGTTATCACCCCCTCAGGTTGAGGGGCAATTCCCTTGTGCTGGAAAATGGCTGGAAGCTGAATTCCTTAAAGGCAAAATAGGAAAACCAGCTGTCTCTTCAACCCCGTAAATCTGTACAGTAAAAGTCTTGGGCAAAAACATTTTATTGTTTTTGCTGTCAAACGCAAAGAATTAAGGGCCATGTGACTTGGTAATTGCAGTGGACTTTTTTCTGACAATAAACATTAAACTTAAAACTGTATTAAAATCATTTGACAATTTTTATGCTTTAACAGCTGAGAGTGAATAATGTTTTTTGCATATAAAATACTTTTGCTTGTCAGCCTATAAAACTGTCAAAAATAAATTCATCAGAAAAGATTATATAATTAAAAGTCACTTCTTTTCTTTCTCTAGTTTAGTTGGAATTATTTGTTTGTCACTTCTTCAGGACTAAATTACTGCATTCAGAGACAACTTTCTTTAAGAATATTATGAAATGTGTGATTCTTACAAAAGGAGCCCAACTTTCTCCTCTAATGTATCAATTCAATATTACTTTTCAGAAAATACTTTCAGATAGTACTGCTTCTAAAAAGCTATTTTATCCTGAAGACGAACAGGAGCAGTAATGGAAAGCATCCAAATGTAGAAATGGTATTTTTATTATTGAGCTGCACATAATTTATGGAAAATTGCTGAATTAATTTTTTAGCCAAGTAAATTGTTAGCACTTCAAATTGCAAATTCTCTCTCCAAGTGAGAGCCGTGCAGGTGTTTAAAAGCTAGAGTAGCAATATTGATTTTTATCTTATGGTAATCGGGAGAGGACATCAGTCTTGCGCGGCAGAGACGGGGGTGACGCTGTAACAACTGTCCCAAGGTGGTGACGGAGCAGCCCCGGCTGGAGCCTGTGGCTGATGAAAGGGGCATCTTGTGGGCACTGGGCTTTGCAAAGAGAGGTCCCTGCAGGTGTCCTTGGCTTTTGTCTTCTGTGTAGGTGTGTGACGGGAAGGAATTTACCTGCCACCTCACCCTGTCATCCTGGGAGACTTGCTG
>WEIS01040491.1:0-23161 GCA_013389965.1 Todus mexicanus
AATATTTTTAAACTGACTTCACTTAGGATTACAAGCCAAATTAGAGTAGAAAGCCAGAAGGAAAAATAAAAGAAGTCTCAAATTAACTATAAAACCTACAGCTAGCAATGTCTCCACAATCCATTTCTTCTCTAATCTTTCCTTACTCCCATTTTAATCCAATCGCATAAAAATCTAATCAGCGCACATGCACATTCCTGTTTCCATACAAATTTTAGCCGCTAATCTAGCGTAACTCGGCAACAAGATGCCCATCACCAGATGCTTCAGCTGCAGAGGCGATCTGCACTGACATCTCTGCTGCCTGGGTACACCCAAGGGCAGACTCTCTTTTTGAGGCTAAGAAAATAAACATCCCAATTAAACGTTCAAGCGTCATCCTCTGTTTGTGCTTTCCTGGGGAGGAAAATAAATAAATAGATAAGTAAAAGCATGTAGAGCCTGGGAAAAGGGTGCTGAGAAGGAGAACATGCAAAGGGAACCTACGCCTGCCAGCAAAGGAGTCTTTATTATTAATATTATTATTAACAGTCAAACACCACTGAGATTAAGGGCCCTGGAAAGAGCAACGCTCTGAGCTGGGTTTCACTTTTTTCAAAGACCATGTTTGTTTTTCTTCAATTTCACGAGTGGGAATTGGTAAATGATGGATTTTCCCCGAAAGCACAGGAAGATTGACTCGGATTACTCTAATGCTGCCACAGACCTTCAGACCCACTGGGTCTCCAGACCGGAGCTGTACATTCATAGTGTTTATTACAGACATTTGGGGCAGAATTTCCAGAGTGCACATGGCTGAAATTCGTGTGTGCATATCTGGGAGTGTAGCTAGCTGCAATTATGGGTCACGAGTCTCCCTTTCTGCTTGTCTTCTACACAAGCATCCGTCTTTCAGGTTGTAACAGGAATTTTTAATTCAGGTCACAAGTAGTTGAAACATTGGTTGGGTGCCAGTGAAGTCCAGCACAGAGTATCTTTTGGGTCCTGGAGACCTTGGGCCAGGACTGATCAAGACTTCAATTCTGCCGTCAGTCTTGGGCTAAATTTATTAATGTTACATGGCACGTTAAGTGTGCTGGGCTGCTGAATGTATTTTTTTGGTGAGACGCAGTGCCAGGTAATTTTAGCTACCAGGTTAAAATGACAATCCCGCATCCTATAGTTAAAGAGTAATAAAGAGTGAGAAAAAAACCTTGGAAATAGAAGTGGGCTGGGAAGGACTGACTAAGAACCGGCTGTGAAGCCTTATACGCCCCCCAGCACATTCAGCAATGGTTGCCAAGGAGGGTCTCGAAGCACAGAACAGAGCAGAGCTCCTCTGAATGACTCAGTCTGAGGAGGAGGCACCAGCCTGTGGGCGCAGGCGAGCGCACACCCCAGCAGAACTGGAGCAAGGCCAGTCCACCCATTCACCAGGTGGGCAGCCTGCCAGCAAATACCCACAGCACAGAGCTGCTGAGACTGGACTCTAATGAGAAAAGGAGTCTGTAACCCCTTCAGAAGTCCTTTGGGCTCTCCACCACCCCACACGTCTAATTATGCTTTTAAACATTGCAAATGAATCCTCGGCAGAAGTGCACCCACTTACACTATATGTCTGAACAATGTGTGGAATGATGAAGGGGAAGAGAGCATAGAACTTCCCTGAGAAAGTTGTATTCAGGAGCCCTAAAATCATGGAGGATTTATTGAAAATAAACATCAAGATTTAGCAACCCAACTGACAGATTTCTGATGTATCTCCCTGGTGCTCAGGATTACCAAGCAGGCTATCAGCCTCTGCGGGAAATTGTAAATGGCATTTGTTGCCCAACTGTCCTAAAATAAAACTTCTCAGAGTAACAGCTCCAGCACTATAACATAGTTTGCATTGTGTCTGTTGTTTATTTCGTGTGGCAATAACACAGGCGGCCATATGGATGCAAGCATTTGGAAGGGAGGATTTGTTGGCTAGATCATCACATCTGTTTACTTATAAATGCAACAAAAATACATTTGGAGGTCACTGGCTGCACAACCATTTCACTCACTCTTGATGAAAAAAAGGCTATCCATGCTGTTCTTTCTAGATCTACCCTACTTCACAGGAGACCCTACAATATTTACTGCAGAAACGCATTTTAAAATGACACTAAACCCAGTGTCGACCACACTGCATCAGCCACTTCCACCATTAAGGTGGTATCGCAGCAATCGTTTAATCTGGGATGAAGCAGGCATGCAACATGTCCGGGAGGAAGATAAAGAAAACAACCCGTGCCACAGCTAAGCCTCCTCAGAACCCTTTGATTAAAGGAGCGCGTACCACTGACCTCGTATCCAAAAACTGCATTCACCGAGTGAACTCAGATTTGAACTTAACAAAAAACAACAAAAAAACCCCAAACAAACCACGATAAATCTGCACAACCCCCCCACAGCAACACACCAAACTAGTAACAATAAGTTCACAAGACTGATAAGACATCAATAATACATCGTCAGGCATTTCAACTGAGCCTCTGGCCATGATCTGAGATAATCATTGCACTTCCTTCACCTTTCTGTTGAGGTCTGGTTGTAAACACACTCATCTAGCACGCACGAGGATTCCTGAAAATCTAGAAATGTTCACTATGAAAAATTTCAACTATAGAAAAGGAAACAACTGTACTTTAAGCTTTCTTTGACTCCAAGCAATTTTCTGACTTCACGATATTATTATAAACAGCGAGTTTATAAAGAAATTATTTTACCAGGGTTATTTTGGGTTCTGGTGGAAATCTTTTGGTAGAAACACCTCAGCATGTCCATGTACTCTAAGCTTATATATATTTTCTCAGCTGAACAGAGCCTTTGGCAGTGAATGATCCCATGCACAGAAATATTTTTATATTTGCTCGCCATCGCCCACACTTGACAACAGAACTTTTAGCTGAAGGACACATAAATTATGCCTTGCCCATGATGGTACCTAAGGACAGGAACCACAGAAAACTCCAGACAGATAATACCTGAATTCAATTACTTCCACAACCCTGGGAAAAAAAAAAAAAAAAGGTAGAGCAAGAGAAAAATATGATCTTACTTTTGCTGATGGGTTAGTCCTCACTCTCTGCTTTGCCAAAGGCAGGAGAGGTCAGGCTGACAGCTGTTCATTACAATTCCTGCTTTATTACAAGAGCTTAGCTCTGCCCCTGGCTGGCTGGCCCATTTCTGCTCGCCTTAGCACACAACAGTGCTCCCAAAAGCTCCTCCTCTAGACAGCATCTGCCTGGATACTTCCCCCAACGTGCAGAAACAAGGCTCTCCACAGAGCCACGTAGGCGCTGGGAGTGAGCTACAAGTCAGGGAAACCATTAGAGTGGAACTCAATGTTTTGATGGCTAAGTCCGAGGTTTGGCAGGTAGAAACTCCTGCCCACTAACCCCGTTAGCTTTACACTGGAGCAGTCACATCTTCATAGCATTGCAAATCAGAGTGACGACTTCCCCAACATGAACAGTAGCTTGAACGACGCCTAAAACCAGAAACCAGAACTTCGAAAGCACACATTCCCTAGGGAAATATACACCCCCAGCCACTGCTGGTGACTAATGCAACGTGTCTCAGCCTCCACAGGAGGAGGAGGAGGGTTCATATGGTTCCTACCAAGGTTTTGTGTTTGTTCAAGTGAAAAAAAAGCAATGATGAGGTGCCCATACAAGACTATGTATAAAGTATTTAAATGTCTGTATGTTAGTTATGGCTGAGTCAGACAGCAAGTGCTCATTCCAACAGCTACACTGTGGGAGCCCCAAACCCTCACCTCTTCCCTGGCGGCCGTAACCACAGAGACAAAGCAACCTCCTCTTCCCCTGCCTATGGTAGATATTGCATCACAGCAAACGTACATCCCATGGCACAGCCACTTTATTGCCAGGGAAAATGATACTGCTTCAGAACTTTATTTGCAATTTATAAGCTCGGTGGGCAAGGTGCCAGGAGATTCTCCTGGTCTGGATGCAGCCTCCTGAACAGACAATGATCAAGGAATAAGTCCAGACAAATAGAAGATGCAAGGAAAGAGGACTAAAAATTAGGCCCCAAATATATAGACTAAGATATTTATTGTGGCTTACTCTCAGCTACTGATCAGCATGTTAATCTTATTTTCTCTGCATGATCACTAAGTACCGTATCAAAATTAGGTCAGAAATTCAGATCAGATCAGCTGACTCAGCCCAGCAAGATCAGACAAAGACTGGTAGCTTTTTTTTCTTCCCCAATCCAATACGATGTGCTCTCTCCCCAGCAATGTACAATAGATGTATACATTTTTCCCCACAATTAACCTCTCAGAACCCCACGGGATGAGGCAACGATCTCACTGTGGGGACATCAGTGCCGCTGCAGAGACACTACAGATTCTCGGGAAGGCAAACCCTACAACCTAACGGCTTTTTTGTTGTTGTTGTTTTTCCAGGTCATTTTTCAGCTCTTGTTTCCAAACTGTTCAGCCTAACACATTTCAGCAAACGCTGAAGTCATTCAGCACGGTTATGAGATGATTTAGGTAAGTAACAGCTGCTTCCAAACACTGCTGCCTGTGAACACCACCACTTTATTAGGTAATATATTACTCATTATTACGCTGTTAATATACATGATCAGCCTTCTCCTAACAGAGACCATCTGAACACTAACAGTGAATAGCCTCTCCAAAACCTCAGTAATTGAACTATTAGGTAATTTTCAGTGGGTGCTTTATTCGGATTGCCACAAGCAAAAGGAGAGCTTTTGCTGGAGCCCCCTCCCCTACTCCAAACCTACCTGCAGTGATTCGCAGGGGCTGGCTCCTTGTTGCTAAGGAGATTGTTTTTGGCTGTTAGTAGTCTCCAGCCTGATATCACTGCACATGTGCACGACTTGCTATCTAGGCCACGCTATCAGGAATTAGGGATAATATAAATACCCACCAAGATAAGGTAAAGGCATAAGGAATATAGTACAGAACAAAGGAGAAATCAATAATCTGACTGTAACTTTCCTGGCTGCTGTGCTTCAACAGACAACGTGGTCCTGCATGAATCTCTGGAGGTTACTACAGGGAGCAGACTCAATTGCAATCAAGCTAAGTGGCTTCATGGCTCCTTTAGTCAAATCAGACATTCTCCCTTGATCTGCCATTGCCTTTAGTTTTCATCATCAAGGGCTGATCACAAATCTCTCATTTTCCCTTACCAAGTTTACATGGAAAAAAGAGAAAAAAGACTCCAAAGACAGTGTTTTCCAAGATTTCCTAAGGTGTTCTTCCTACTTTGCTTCCTTAGATGGGTATTATTTACCCCCTCGATGTTACTGAGATAAACTGAGCAGAGAGGCCCACCACCACATGGCTTCCCACAGAAAAGCACTATATTCATGAAGTGTTGATGCCTCTGCTCCACATATATACACACGCTGCTGCTCTGACAAACCCACTCTGTTGCCAGTAACCTTCCTTGTGTCCTTTGACTCTTTATCTGGGGAGCAGAGCTCTGTTCTCAGGGATGTCTGTTTAGCAGGAGCAAGAACTTCATCATTTGGTTCAACCCTAAATCACCCAGCACTTATCTATAGCTCTTCATCAAATCACTTTGCCAAGATCGATAAATAAAACCACACAAACCAACCATGAAGAAGGAAATACTGTTACCGCCATTCAAGTGAGGTGCAGAAGCTTGGCTAGAGGACTGAAAGAACCAGGTAGGTCCACAATTTACCCTCTTGTGCCCCAGGAAACTTATTCATAACACAACCTGTACCACCTTAGAGACAAACATGGCAAGAGCGAAACTGAATGTGTACCTAGCATAAATCAAAACAAACAAACCCTCCTGCACTAATCTGCTGCAAGGAGAAAGATTTTCTCTCATGAAGCTGTGCATAGCATAGCTCCTGCTATGAGCAACTCATGCCTTTGACTCCCCAATAGCTTGAACCCCCTAAGATCTCCCTAATAGTCCAAAAGGTGCTAAAACACACATTGCACGGGCTCTCATTATTCTCCTTAATTTCACATTATTCTTACATGTCAACCAAATTAGTGACAATCCAGAAAGTTCTATGCCACAGTTCTGATTTACGCTGCTGGTTCCCCCACCTCTGTCAAATGGCATGCGCTGCTCTACCCCTTGTAACACACCATCCAAATTACCAGAGCAGCGAGGCATTGCTGGAACGCTCGCAGCACAGCATGGCTGTTATACCTGGGTGTACAGTACCCAAGACATAACATCAAATTTAATCACTTAAATGGAAATACAGCAGATTCATGCTGGGGGAAGGCATTCAAAGGGGTTCCTATCATGTGTCGCTCACGCCAGTCATTTGCACATAGAAATTTAGCATTCGGATGGATGATTGACCTGTAACGCACAATTTGTCCCTCTCCTCAAGGAAACGCTATTTTTTATATGCAAATGTATATAGAATAAATATTTATATCTATCCCATTCGACCTTCCTTTCCTGTCCAAAAGGCTGCAGACATTTCGTTGCTATCCTTTGGTGCAAGAGGCCAGGTCATGTGAGTGCTCCTCTCGTTAACCTTCAATTAAAATCAATGGAATTGTTTGAGAAGAGCCATTATGGGGTTCTGCCCATCAGGGGCGTGATCCATTTTCCTTTAAAAGATTGCAATATTTTTTCACTGACTTCAGAGATTGTGGAACAGGGAGGAAATTGTAAGTAACAAACATCTTTGTTTATAAAACCTCAGACAGTAATTAGAGAGCTTTGAACATTTCCCAGATTTAAGATGCCAATGGAAGGAGGAGAGCCCATGGCGGCCCGCGAGGTTGTCCCTGTCAAGCAATAGCTCACACAAACCGATCTTTCCACACAGCACACACCGTCCATCTGAAAACAGCTAAAAGCTTGGAGTGGATGAGGACCTGTTTTCCACCAGGTCTCCACCTCCTGCTCCAAACACCCAAACTCTTTGTTACCAATGACACCTGCTGAAGATGTCACGCTCGCACGAGCCGCATACACTTAGGTGGAACGCTGAGGGAGGCAGAACCGTTCAGTATCACATCTACGCAACCTAAAATTAACAATTATGGGCAATTAGGAACCAGACATTGGCCAAAGGTCTGCGCTGCTCTTACCAGCAAGCTGCTCAGAAAACAACTGGTCTACAGGTATTTACCACATCGGAGAGCGAGCCCCTTGCTGTTCATTCGCTCTGCCAGACCACGCATCTTTTTATCGAGATATTTACCGTTTTATTGCTTCTTCTTGTTTTCGGCGCTTCTCACTCTTTTCTTTCAAGTAAGCCAGGTTCGTTTCATTCCTCATGCGATCATTCTCTCGAGCAATGTCTGATGCATTCTGTATAACCAAGCCATCGTAGGCCTTCATCCCCATATCTTCGATATATTGGAGAAAAGCGCCCAAAGTGACCTCCTCCTGATTAGAACTCATCATCTTGCAGGAGATAATGAACAAAGGAAAGCAACGTTTCCTGCAGGTTGAAAAACACATAATATGTTAATCAGTAGGAAAATAGCTGATGGTTTATGACAGTGAGATCGTGTCAATTGTAATTAACAGCTCTGTAAGAGACAATTTTTTAGACTTTTCCCTGTCTAAAGGATAATAAACAGATCAATTCAGAAAGCAGAACAACATTACTCAAGACAAGAGCAGGTAAACCCCCAGAGTCTCTCCTTCCAAGTGATCCAGAGCCGTCCAGTTACACACTGTTCAAATTCCCAAAAGGTTTTCTCCTACCCCTTTCCTTTCCCTAATATCCTTCAGCTGCAACAACACTGACCTCCCTGAATCCCAGTTTGAATTGGACTGAAAGGGCTTCCATCCCAGGACAACAGGTCCCTTATTGCAGTTTAGCTAAAGCTGCACCAGAGCAAGTCCCCAGACAAAATTCCTACTCTACAGGGTATTCCAAAGTTCAGGTGAAAAACACTGCTCCGCTTTTTTGAACAAAAAATTTCAAATTGTTCTTCAGCTTCAAAATCCAGAAAGAAATGCTGTGAAATACTTTGCTGTATTTCTTAGTAACATGGATATGAGTCCACAAGCCCTGGTCATCTGTGGCCCAACAGCTTGCTAGCTTGAAACTCCAAGAATGTACAAGAAATCCCAGCTAAGCTGGGGCCTTCAGAACTCCAAAGCCCTTGAAGTCTCCAAGCTTCCATATTCCTTCCACAGGTCTGAAAGGAGTGGCTTTATGGAGTGGCATTACCCCCTCCATGCATCCCTGGGAGGGGTTCTTCATCTTACGTACGTTGACTGAGCGACACATTGGCAGCTGAACACAGGTCTGTAAGGCATGTTTGCTGCTTCACTCCAGGAGCACACCTCGCTTCCCCAGAGGAGGACAGTGTGACTGCTCGGAAGCAGCCACAGAACCACATCAATGCTGTAACTAGACATGAGCTTATTGAACAGGCAGCGAGCAGCCTGCCTGCACACAGAATTCAGGGGCAGAGTCCTGTGCACTCAGTAGCAAAAACCTGTCCTCCTGCTAACACATTGCTGTATTTCTAATCTTTATTACATTGCTGGACAAGCACAGTTCTGGTTGGGGTAGGCACTGACTCTAAAAAAATAAATAAATAAATAAATAAAAGCTCTTATAGATTCTAATAATCCACTCTGGGCCTTCAGGCATAGCTTTGAACACAAGAACAAAATTCTTTTACATCCAAGGAGCAAGCAATCTGCAAGAGATGAAATGGAAAGAGAAGTATTTTTCCCCTCTTATATATTTTTCCCCGGTTTTGATCCCTTGAAGTGGCAATGGCAACAAGCAGCTGATTTCAGACAGTTCATATTTAAAAAGCACACTAATTTTTTCCCAGCTCTATTCTCTGTGTCGCTGCATCAAAATCATTTCTGCACATCTGTAATCTGACTGTTATAATCAAGAAGATTCAGAGAGTCTGCTGCTATCATCTCCTCCACCTCCCAAGACAACCTTTTCTACCAGTGAAGCCTGGACAGGAGTTGATGGCCAAGGTCACTACATGGATCTGGAAGTATTTGCAGGCACGCGTACAGGCGTCTCCTACAAACCCTTGGAGGGTGAAGCCAGCGAGGGTGGTCTCAGCACAGCCCGACGTGCGCACATGCAATTTCACACGGCTTTCATGTTGGAAGGGGCTGGAACTCAACTGGGTCAAGATATGCACTGAGCTGTTCTGGAGAGCCACTGTAAGTGGCAGGATCTGCAACAGAGTGAGCTGGGAGGCTGACAATGAGCTGAAGGGGCTCTATCAACATTACTGATGCTTCATCAGACAGCATTTTAGACCAGTTCCTAACTGTTCTGATTAAGAAAAGGGAGTCCTGATACCACAGGCCCTTCCTGGGAGCCTGCCTACAGCATGAAGCCTGCCTGATGGAACTCAACACTAACAGCACAGACCTCTCCAACTTCACTGTCTCCAAGCTCCTCAAACAGTATCTGGATTTCGGCGGTTACAGTTTGGGCCATTTCCCCAGTAGCTATTTCACAGTCTTTTCTATTTGGGACTTCCAGTAAAGCCCAGCTTCTGCCTATGTTGAATTGAGTTCAGATAAGAAATCCCATCCTAGCAACCTCAATGGCAGTTTTGCTGTTGTTTTCAGTGCATTTTGTTTTCTAAAACCAAGCAGCCCTGGAAAATTCTAAATGGGAGTTGCTCTGCTGGGAAATTCTTTTGACACTCCTTTCCCTTCTCCTCTTCATTGTAAAGGCACAAGAGGAGACAGCAGGGAGGAGGAAAGCCCTACGTTTCAGCTTGTGAGGCCAACAGAAACCAGCTGGAGGGACTCTGCTGCAAGTGTTCGCTGAATATGAACATTTTTGGAAACTCCCCTGAGTGCAGGGACACAAAGGAGCTCCGCAGCATATTCCCTTTGCCTCTTAGAGGTCAAACTAACACTATGTAAAACCTCTCTGAGGAAAAATCACAAAAAACTGCTCCACCCTCATGCTCACTGTCACCTGCCCCTCCAGGTAACCCTGGGATCAGAAGGATTCTGGCAGAGGAGCAGAGAGCAGCCTGTGCTGCCATGGCCTGTGCTGTCACCTGTCAGCATGAGAGAAGGAAAGAAAGCACCATGACGGGTTTTCTTCACTGCCAGTGCATCTGGTTTATTGGCAAGGGCAGCAGCCCCCTTCCTGCTCTGCCTAGAAGTATTTACATAACCAAATTCAAGATCTGTGTGCGAATTCAGACACAATTTTGATGGGAGAATGAAGCACTGTGCTTCTCAAGACTGCTGCATATCTTCAGATTTAACTGTTGGCTCAGCTGCCCAACATACAGCATCCTTGGGCCAGCCCAAACCACCTCCCTTTCATACAATTGATCTGCAAACATACTGAATTCAGACTACAAGGAGCAATCGACCCAGTATGACAGGATCAAAGCAGTGCTAGGCGTTAATATTCAGACGTGATGTTCTCCCTCATATTCACATGAGTATCCCCGAAGATCAGCTCCTTTCCAGCACGCTTGACAGCCATAAGCTGCAGCTGTGCTGCACTGAAATCTGGCAGCGCTGACACTGAACTGAGGGAGCTTTTTGAAGTAAGGACAAAGGCACTGATTGCCTTCTTCAAAAGCAGAGGGATTTGTGTTTTCTTTTAATTTTTAACATAGGAGTACAGAGCCTGGAAACACAAGAGTGAGGCTGCCTGAAGTCCTGAGGCCCACCCCTAATTCATGAAGGTCTACACCCCTGTCTCCGCTCCAAACGCTGCCTCCTCTCTCTGAGGACACCTCTGCTTTCACATTACCTGGTAATTCTCACTGAACTCTGCTCAAACCAAGGATGCTGATCAGCCCCTCGAGTTGGAGCTGTTGCATTCTAGCTGCTGGCGTGACAGCAGGAGCAAAGCAGGCAGACCAGCCATATCCAATTGTCACAAAGTGCTGACTGCAGCAGCACTAACAGGGGCCTAATGGTATTGGGTGTACAAAGAACACTTTCACTGCCACCACAGAAAACTCAAGGGTGGAAAAACACACCTGAGACTCCTTCACAGAACTGTCTGTGATCATAGCTGTGCCTAACACCAAGTGAGCTTTGAACACGCAGACAGTTGGATGTGACGAGACAAATGGCTAAGCCATGTTTTTTAGAGTTGTGTTCCCTGCTCATCCTGAACACTGGGCTGGCATTACCGTTCTCACACACAGGGATGCATCAAATCCCACTTTCAGAGAGGAAAGACCTTCTGATATAGGCTGCATGTTTCCTGCTATATATCATTTGACAACTTTTGGTGTTGGTATTTGAAGAAAAAGAACCACTACCCTCATTTGCAAGTACAAAATACCCTTAGTGTTTTGAGTGGGATTACAGATCATACACCCTGTCCTCATTACACTGCACAGCACGAGCTCCAACACCTGGGTGAAACCACTGAAGCTAAGTACTGCTAAGCTCTTCACTTAAAGAGGTTAAAAGTGGCTCCTTCAGTAGAACGAGAATACTGTTGCCTGGCTTTAAAGAAATCGCCCATTTCTGCAGCAGTCCCACCCTTCGCAGGGCAGAGTTGCACTCCCTGGAGTTTTAAGCGTTGAAAAAAATACCCTGGCCCTTGAATTTTGGCTGCTTTGCTAAAGCCTTTTGAGGAGGGAAAAAGTCTTCTAGTGCTGACTCCTCTGTGACTCCAACTGTCCAGAGCTGTTGTTTACTTTGCAATATGGCAACACTTTTATCACTTTTATCCCCCGAGGAAAAGGATGCTTCCTCCTAACCGCAGGGAGGCTGGACAATTACAAACCCACATGCAGAAGGGCCAGCACTTAAGTGCAATTACGGCATTTTACCATCCCAGTGTTATGCAGAAGACTTATAAACAACAAGAAGAAATAAAGCCACGCAGACGTACACACACACATTCTGTATGCAAACACGAGTGCATCTGAACTCAGAAGAAAGAATCAGTTTCTTGCTGATGGAGGTATTTTTTTCCTCCTCCTTAAGGAAATGAAATGGAGATTTCACTATCATCAGCACTGCCACATTAAGATGCTGTAAAATATTAATGGTGCAGCGGGTCTGATAAGTAACTAACGTAGATGGGAGAAATTATTTCAATTAATTCATCAGAAAATTTCAAAGAATGTTTTCAATTATTTATCAGAGCTTTTTACCAACAAAAACCCCTCCAGCTGCAAAATACCTCTATTAGAAGCACAATCAACATGTGAAGTACACAAAACCAGTCAAACGGACTTCAGCTTTTAGCTTAGCCATGGCTTGATTAATACCTCCTAAAAAATACGTACAGCTTCATCACTATGCATTCTGACTGCTCATCGTTTCATTTCTCAGTAGTATTTTCTCATTCCGGCTAGCACCATATTTTATTGGCATGCTGATATAACGTATTAAAATACGTACGTACCAAGATTTAAGTCCACGGGGACTGCTAAGTGCAATAATCAAAGGTGACTTTTGCCTGTAAAAGCCCTTTCCTGTGGTTATCTCAGTGCAGTCGGAAGGGATGTTTCAGCACCATAAGAAAAAGATTTGCAGTTAGGCTCAGGGTTGTTTTTTTTTTCTTCAGTTAAAGTGCATTAAATCTTGCTGGCAAAACCGCCCAGATTGTAGAATTCAACATCACTCTAAGTCAGTGCATTACATTAACAGATCTTCTCTGAATCTTATCATACGGTTTGAATGGTGTGGAAAGTTTGGCTTTTCAAAAATGTCAAGAGAAGACAGGTGCTTGCTTCCTTAAATCCACATTCAGAGCAGAGAGGGTACGGATAATGGGAGGGCATCAACAACACCCTCCTTCCAGGTCCAGCAGAGAAGAAACGGGGTGGCTTTCCCCCACTTTACCACACAGAAGATGACAGCACCGTCACATGTGCTAACCCGGAGATTGCTAAGGTGCCTCATTGGAGCATGTTCCGCGGAGATGAAAAGGCCGGAGCCGAAGGAACAGGACGCACCCCATCCAAATGGCTCCTGGCAGCAGGAACGCCGCGGGTGCTTTCACCGCCACCGTCGAGAGCTGAGCCGGGCTGGCCGTGGCATCGCCGCTCGCTCCCTGCGGGGTGAGCTTGCTCTGTCGGCGCTGCGGGCAGGAGCTCAGACAAAGAGCGAGCCTAGCTGGGGGCGCCGGCCCGGCCGCGGGGCTGGCTGCGGGGGGTGCGGAGGGGCCGCGGCGGGGCCCGCNCCGGGGCCGCCCCGCAGCGGCGGCTCCGGGAGCTCAGCCCCGGTCCCGGCTGGGCTCAGCAGCTCATCCTGCGCGCCGGGGAAGGATGGCGAGAGCTCCGCGCCGCGCAGCGCATCTGCTCCGTAGCTAGGGAGGGATAAGCAACGCCGCCTTTCCTCTCCACGCCTCCTCCTCCTCCTCCCTGCCCTAAAAAAAAAAAAAGCAACCGTTCTTCCGCGGAGGATGGCGCAGGTGAGCCTCAGCCCCCGCTAGGGCCCAAGGAGATGAGCAGCCGCCGCACAGCAACACCCCAGGCTGGCTCCGGCGGTTCCCGGTGCCGGATCCTGCGCTCCCACCGCGGTGCGGAGCGGTGCGAGGTGCGCAGGCATCGCTGCTGACGCACGTTGGGCTGCTGCTGCTCGGGGAGGAGCTTCCCAAGCCCAGCCAAACAAGCTCCCACCACCTGCTCCCACCGCACCAGAACAAAACTGCACCGCTCGGACAGCACCAGGGCGACATTGACACTGGTTTGCTGGTATTGATATGCGCTGCGCGCCCAGGGAAGAGCCATTCTGCATGAAAGGCGTGCAGGGCAAAACCACAGCTTTATGCTTATCCAGAATTTGAGAGTGTAATGGCCTGGAAGAAAACACGTTCTTTCTTCTGCACTGGATCTATCAGCGGTATTCCTTGCAGAATTCCTTGCAGCTTTGCTTCCTCTCCCCCAAGCCTGCAGCCTGGGCACAGAGCATGAGCCCGTGAAAGGGGAGACGAGCAGATGCGTGCAGGACGCCCTACCCCAGCCCTAAACACCCTGCCAGTCCTTCTTTCTCAAGTCACAGGTGCATTTTTCTCTTGCATTAATCTTGATTCTGGTGTTACAGTTGTCCTCAAAACAAGTAAAACACAAAACCTGTTGAATTCATTTCTAAAGCTAATAATAGACATTATGGCCATGGAATGAAACCCTTTCAAAGTCAAGCACGTTCACGTGGAAAGCAGCACTAGGACAAGTAAGACCTGACCTACAGAGCACAGGAGAGCTCCCTACAGATTCACTGCCCTCCCAGTTGGGGTATCTGTATTACTTCACATTCCAGAGCACTCAAGAGAGCCACCTAGACACACGGTAAAACATGGTGAACACCTTTATGTGACCAATACCAACAGTGGAACCATAGCCCGGAAAAACCCTGCTCCTAAAGCTCGCTCGCTGCTCTCTAACAGCACACATCCCAGTACAGCTCTGGGAACTCTGTGAAACAGGGCAGCGAAGCTTCCGCAGGACACCTCCAAGACATCACTTCCAAAAGGATGCTTTAAGGATTACAAAGACAGAAGAGCAAGGGGTGTGAAGATCTGGAAGGTTTTTCTTTTCATCAGGGAGAGATCTGGACAGAAGTACCTGCAGCACAGAAGATCTGGCAGCAGTCCTGGCAGGAGAGTTCTTTCTCTTTGTGGCCCAGAGGCTAGCCCGCAGCTCTGCTTCTGACTGCTAACTCCCTTGAAGGATACCTTCAGAAGAGCTGTGGTTGGGCAGCAATTGAGGAATTCTCTGATTTTCCTTAATCAGAGATTCCTGTCAGACAACAGCCTCTTATTTCCTGTGCTTCTCCAGAACTGAAGACCTTCCCTATCTCTGCCTCCAGTCGTGCACCAAAACCAGAGAAATTACCCTGTCAGATTTCTTTGTGTGTCACTTGAACAGAGAGATCACTGTAAAGCTCTTAGAGCTTCATAAGCAATTGGAATCACTACAGATTTAATCCACAAGCACAAAACTCTTGGCTATGTCTTCACCACACGGTTCATCCCAGTAACAGAAATCACTCAGATACAACCATCATCCAGACTACGTATGTCGTTGCACTTTGGGGCAGCTTCCACATCCTCTCATTCTTGCACCGCGGCTCCTGAGGACCACACCTCCTTCAGCTATGAGAGGAAACATCCATTTTTCCTTCCAGCAGCACTGTGCAACCTCATGATGTCTGCGAGGCTGGCAGGCCCATTCCTGGTTAAAACACAAAATAGTCTCTCACCTGCAACCACAGCCAGAGAGAATCAATTAGGGAAAAATTGGATCAATCACAGGACTTTCTACATGGAGAACAGAAAAGCTGAATCAAAACTCAGATAACCTGTTTTGTGGAGTTTTTTCCCCCCAAGTTTCTTACAGAACAGTTCTATGATCATCTACAAACATACTTAATGATAATCTTAATGAAGCTGTGACCGGCTTTCAGGCCTTGGTTATACAAGAGGCCTGATTGCTACAAATATATGCTCCTCCACAAATGACTACCTGCATCCTCATGCTGCAGAGAACCTGGCTTCCTGGTCTCCAGGAAACCACCAATGGTAAACCATTCCCTCCTCTCAGTAGCTGCAAATCCCCTCTCCCTCTCTCCTTTGCTCCTCAGCCGCATAGAATTCTGGCAGCTGCAGATTATTCGCACTTGCTTTGAATTTCTTGAAGACTTGTGCAAGGCTTCGTCACACAGCACACAGATGAACCTGGTTTGTTTATTTACATGTATGTCCACACTCACACACATATATATAATATAAACAAGCATAGAGACAGGGAGAGAGCCACTTGACCTGTGAATATCCTTTGCACACTGGGAAAAGAGAATAGGGTCCATCTGGTGTGGAAATACACACAGGCAACCACTCAGTCTTCCAGAAGTTGAGAGCCACCACTGCCACCTCTGCCTGGCCATGCTGTGAGCAGGCTGGAAGCACACACAGTATAAGAGGGAGAACACAGACCTCTGCATGAGGCTCCTTTGCCAAAGGGATGACAAGCCCTTTCATGCCCACAGACAAGTGGATTTGGCTGAAGACGGAAGGCAGCAGAGAGACAGAGGGCTTTCAAGAGGAAGAGAATATTCATTTAAGACACTAACTGGCACTTAGTGACTGAGAAAGACTGTCTGCCTGGCCCTGAAGAGAGGGGAGCTTGAGGACAAATGGATTAGAGGTCAGTGCTATTGAGTCAGGCTCTGCTTGGCTCCTCACATGTGCAGTGCTGCCACCACAAGCAGAACTACTCACACAGTAAGAGAAAAAGCAGCTCCCGCTGCTCCATCTCAGCGCTGTTGCAGCCACCTCCCAGCCCTCTGGAGCACCCTTTCACTGCACTCTGTCCCTCCCAGCAGCTGCCACCCACAACCATCAAGTACGTTTCTCTTTGCAGAGGATTCTTCTAAAGGTACGACAGTAGAGGGGTCCCCACTCATGTAAGAAGCCAATTAAAGTTAAATGCTTAACTGCCATCTGTGCCTTTAAGAGAAATCTCTTAATTTTCCCCAGTGATCCGTTTTTTTCACATGGGACCAATTTTGCTGTTATTGCTTCAGAAAAATTCCCATTGAAGTCCACGGGGAACTTTGCCTGAATACAAAATCTGGAGCAAAATCCTGCGCTTATTTGCATAGGCCACAAATCACAAAGATCACATCCTGATGCAAGTGATTTATCCTACATGACAGCTGGTGGAACTAGGCTATTTTTAACCGTGACTTGTTGTAAAATATTTCATGATATTTACCATTAAAAAAAAAAAAAAAGTCAATTGATTCTCTTTTTTTTTTTTTCTTAAACTGGATTAGATGGAAAGATTCTGGCTGCTTTCCAAGCCCATTAATTACTAAATGGTACATTTTCAACAGAAATGTTAAGCTATAAGTAGTTCTTCTGGAGCCAGTTAGCTCCTAGCTAAAATCAATTAAAGCTGGTAAAGATACATTTCCATGGGTAGGTCCCAAACACAGGCATCTGCTTTTAGAGTGCAGGGGATGCTGGCAAAATCCTCCAACAGTTGTATGAGCAAAACTGTGCATCCACCAGTTAGCTCATAGGGGGGTAGTAGGTGGGTCTGTTATTCCAGGAGAGCACCCAAGTGTGTCAGTGTGGCTGCACGAGGCTGTTTCTGCTGCAGCAGCCTCAATCTCCCAGCCCCAGAGCAGCGCTCTATTTAAGAGAGTACAAAAGCAAGGCATTTTGAGCTCACTGCTCACCCCCTACCCTGCTGCTCTTTCCCATTTGTGTGGCCTTGCAGGGAACTAGGTCATGGAAAAGATCCAGAACAGAAGTAATTTTGGGTGGGAACGAGGTGGAGTTCAAACAGACAAAGAGGAGGGTGTTCTTTTCAGCCCAGCCACTTCCTCGCGCTGCACAATGCTGAGGGCACTTCACAGCGTGAGAATGGCTCCCCTGCCAAAGTGCTCAGTGACTTCTCCAGCACAAAGTCTGTGTGCCACAGACATGAGTGGTGTGCTCAGGCTCCCGTCTAGATGACTCTGATGCTGAGCAGCACACATGGCAAAGCTGCTGCACCCAGCCTTGGTTTGCTGAAGCTGACGGGAGCAAGGAAAGTCCCTCTGGCAGCGGGGGAGCTGACAGACCATCAGCAGTGCCCTAGAAACTCCACAACGCCACCTCCAACACAGCCGCTTTAGGGGAGGCAGAGAAGGATACGTACACAGCACACAGATGTGACTGCATTGGTGAAGCTGCAGAGCGCTGTACCAGAGCACCTGACAATTGCTGGGCTTCTCAAATTAGTGTAAGCCAGCATCGGAGCTAAAAAATCCACCAGAACCAAGGGTGCAGCTCTGCCTTCCTCCCAGCCCCAGCTATTCCGCTGGCCTCACTCTGGCACAAATGCTTCTTGGCCATGTGGCGAAGTAGATTGGGAACCAAATCAAGCTGAGAACTAGCCCGGGATTTTGGCACCACTTGGACGCACTTATTTGTGAGAGGACCACCCTGCTATGTAAACAGTGGGCAGCAGAGCCCAGCGCAGCCCCACAGATGGAAGGCTGGCCACTTGGGTCTCATTCAGGAGCGGCCAACTTCTGAGCTACGCAGAAATTCAGCTGTGAACAAGGAGATCCAGTGAGCCCCATGGCATTTCAGAACCCTGAAGGAAAAAAAAAAAAAAAAGCCTGGAACCCCACAGAGCACAAAATCTGTATAAGTGACCCATGATGAAGTCTCAAGGAAGGAGCAAGAATGAGAGTTGAGAAACTTCCCTGAAAATTGAAGTCTTCTGTCTGCGCTCAATAATAAAATCTGCAATTGTTTTTCCAGCACTCCAGGTAAGTCAGTCCCATCTAGTTAGGAAACAGGCAAAGGTGGGGAAAGTCAAAGCTGCTCACTTGACCAAAAGAGCATCTGGGCCACTAAATAAAGGCATGGCAAACCCTGAAAGCTAGGAAACACCCAGAGAAGAAACTGCACTTTGTACTTGGGCCAATTTGTCAGTCCTAATTTCTCAAATAGGCAATAGCTATGTAGAGCACTGGGTGGGCTCTACGCTTCCCTCTGGCCCATGGGCAGCCAGTGTTAGGAGATCATCAGCCCCTGGAGCCCAGTCCAAGCATGGAGAGCTGTGGGCAGATGATGAAGGCTGGTTATTGCGCAGTCAGAAGAGCCAGCCAGCAGCTTGCCCTTGTGGCACATGGCCACATGGACTCCCCCAGCCCTCGTTAGCTGCTCCTGGCTCAAACCCAGAGCAAGGAGCCAAGGTTATAAAGCACGAGGAGAATACTTCACTGACAGAACAGGCTGGTGGCAAGGTGAGAGGTAAAGTGGTAGCTTTGGCTGGCATCAGCTGGCCAGTTCCTCTAGTCATGGTCCAACTAAGCTCCTGTGAAGGCACCAGGGAGCAGAAGCCCAAGCTGTTCCTATCAATTTAGGGAAGACAGGCCTCATTTGGGTGTCTGGGTGCTGGGATATGGGCTATGTAAGCTCTTCCCTCACCACCTCACATTGAGCCAAAGGAAAGAGCCACCGCTTCTCTCACATTCAGTCAATATTTATTTCCAGAGAGAAAAGTTGGAAGTTTACAACATGTAAGTCATGATAAACGGTGACCAATATGAGCTATTTTGCCCTCACTTAGATATGAAGCAATTAATAATAGCACACAAAAAGAATCAAATTCTACTAATTACTATGGAAACAACAATTTCCTGTAGGTACTCCCTAAACAAACTCCTCGGAAAGGCAGTTTTCTCCACTGCTATAGCTGGCTGATCATCATCTCCCTTAACTCATTTCTGGTTTTCCCTCCTGCTTATCTTCTTGGAGAAAATATTGTGATCCTTCATCTTCTCGCAGTTTAATAACCATTCCTATCAGTGGGCGAGCTGCAGTTGCCACCACTCAGGAAGAAAGGAATGCAAATGAGGAATACCAATTAACCCCTTTACAATTAAAAATATCTCTATCTATTATAGCAACCATTAGCGATACTCTAGTTAATGGTCTGTCAACACTTCCATTAGACCTTTCCCCCTGCTCCCACACAGAACTAAATCCTGGCTAATCACCTTGAATACACCTCTCTGGATTTGCACGATACATACACTCAGCTCCAATGAGGCAGAATATAGATCTCTGTTATTTTGAGCCCTTACATTCTCCCAAGTACCTGTTTTCTAATGGGTCATTTTAAATACTCTGTGCTCCAAACACCCTGCAAAATTATTCAGCATATCTCCCCTCCCCCCCCCAGTGTTACGCTTCATGTACAAAACCCCTCAAGTAGTCACAAAGACCTGTCCTAAATACACACTGTGGAAAATATAGAATGAAGCTCAGTTCACAGCAGATTCTTTTGCAAAAAATCCTTCCCATTATGCCATCCTTTCCTCACACTCGATGCGAGGCAGTGGGTTACGTTTGGTGCCATGTACTGTAACGCTGAGAGATGACAGGGTGAATTAAGGACAAAGCTTCAGCCTTAATAGCTTAATATCCTCTGGCATCCTTATGGCCAGACCGCGTTCTCCACACTCCTATAACGTATTTGTTTTCTGCGCGTCAAATTCATTACAGACGTATTTCATTCATTTAGATTGCATTGCTTAGCCTTTTCGACTCTCAAAATACACCACAGCATTTTCTAGCAGGCTCATCATCAACCCTCCTTGGTTGCAGTGCTGGCAAGAGCTCAGGAACCCATACCCAGGTGCAAAGAGGGAGATCCATGTTGCATAACCTGAACCCTAAGCTATGGTTTAACCTTATTTTTGCCACAAGATTTCTCAGTGAATTCATGATGGTATAGTTTGGTATCTATGTGCACCTTGGTACCATTTGGAGCATTGAGCTTGCACAGAGTAATTCAGCCATGCCAGGTTTTGCCATCTTGTCTATAATCCTCAAATAGAGGATCCATAGCTCCAATGAAAACTAACCAAATACATCTTGTGCACAGACTAGCCTTCAGAAAGCCAAACTGCACTCTGCTCACTGGAGTAAAGCATTTAGTACAGCGTGACCAGCTTTTGTTTGGACTTACTGTTTGCATACTCTAATAAGACCAACTGAAAATGACTCATTTTTAAATATTACAGCTGATAAAACACTGGTTGGAAAAACGAGGTGTTTCATACTCAGTCTATGGGCATAGAAGCCGATGGCACCATGAACACAAGTGCTGGAAATGCTGCTGGTGTATCAGTAGTGACAGGCAGGGAGGGAAATGCAGAGTTTGTATCATTGCATGCTTGATGCAGTTTTAACAGTTTTTTTGATATGGACTTGTAAAAGGAAAGAAGAGGTTAAGCTTCTGCCCTGGAAAGGAGGGGAGAGCGCTGGGAAGGTGCAGTCTGGAGTATTTGTTGAGACAGACCAGATGACCCCACAGCAAAACAGCCCGTGTCACCTAAAGACAGCAGTGAGACTTTCCAAAGACTAAATATTAACCTTAAATAATTAATCCTTTCTTTAATCCCCTGGAAAGAGGATCAAAAGGAAGCATGGGCAGTAGGCTTGTGAACTTATTTCTGATTTCCAGGATCCAAAACAGAACCTTCTGTAAAAGCCGGACAGTCACCCTGCTGAAAGAAATTACAAATCAGCACATTTCCCCAAAATGATTTTGGCTTCCGTGAACCAACATTTTCCAACAGAAAATGCATTTAATTGAAAAGACCATCAGATCCAACTCAAGTGAGGCACAGGAAGCCAGGAAAACCTCTTGAGCAGGTTAAAAACGCATCCGAGGGACATCTTTCACCTAAACTAAAGGTGGTTACTGTAGAGTTAAACTTTTTGTAATGGTAATTTCAGCCTAACTTACACATTTTGCAGGAATGCCTTTTCCTCTAGTATCAGAAGAATCTCACATTAGTACTTTTTCAAGGCTTTCAAGTGACACAAGAGAAATTCAAACAAATGGATGTTTTGCCAGAACTCTATTTCAAAGAAAAAAAGTAAAGGTGAAAAGAGAGGAAGATTTTGCTTCTATTCTAAGAGCAGCAATGGCCTAGCTCTTAAAGAGGCTCCATTACACAGGTTCTCCTATATTCCACTTACTTGAACTGTAATATACAATCAAAATTTTAAAAAAATTCCTGGACACAGAAGACTCAAAAGCCCTTGCCCTACTGTAAGCTGCGCAAGCATGGTGGCATCTGACACAGGTGAACTTGCCCTGACAGCTTATCACACAGAAACACTTAAGAGGATTTTTATTCCTGCTTCCCTGATTGTTAAAAATAAGGCTAAACAGCACAAAATGAGTAACACCACATAATCATGTAGAGGAGCACCCTCAAAACGGTGTCTAGGATCTGTGTCATCCAGACAAGAGAGAGAATTTGCGAGCCTTTCTAAAATGCCAAACACCACAGGGCGAATTTCTCACAGTAGTGAGAACTATCAGCAAATTTCACTGAAAGCCAAGGAGAGACATCCCTCTAAAACTTGTGTAAACAAGAAGAGACACAAGCCCATTGAGTTTTACAGATCCAACATGTTTTTTCTTGCATAGAAGGACATTACATGGATTACAAAAGGTGCCTGAGAAATCTCCAGATCCCTGTGATTTGTGCTCATTGTGCACAGAGCTTTGCTTTCATATTTATCTTAAATTATCCATCAACACAGCATTGTCCTAGGCCAGAAGCAGGGAAGAAGTGAAAAGGAAGCAGGCTGTGATGTTGCAGGCGCTGTACTCACTCACTGCTCAAAACGGGCATACCCAAGAACAACACAGGAGAGTTTCCCCTTCCCCTTTCTTTGTCCCCACACTTCGCCAAGTTAAGCGCCCTGACAATCTCAGCTAGTTACTCCTTAATCTCCAGCACAAGAGGCCTCGAAGCTTCTCATTTTCATAATTTAAACAAATCTCAGGGCTGTTCTTTCGTGGGATTATTTCTTTTTCTTAATCATTCCTGTGACTCACAAATAGGATATGAAACAGTAAGAGGTGACGTGACCTCTCCATCAGAACAGGCACTCCAGAATGAAAGTGCAATTACTGCCGCTTATCTTCTGCTTCTCATTACTCATATGTTTCGAGCCTCTTCAGTGCCCAGATAGTTGAACATTTCTGATGCTCCACATTTTACTGAGGTTTAATTGCAAATAGCTTCAAGAGAGGAGGAAAAAAAAGGCAACAGACATAGTCATGGGCTAAGGGATTTTTGTTTAAATAGTGAATGTTGTTGCTGTACAATTCAAAACAAATTAACAGGGAGAGTGACACAAAGGATTGAAAACACTTGCCTCTTTCCTGATCTCTAGCTGATGAAGGTCAGTGAGACAAAGGTTCACAGAACTAGCGCAGGTCCAGCTCCTGACGTTTACGATTACAAAGATGTAATTCCGAACAATAAGGGACACAATATATTTCCATCTGCTAACACAGAGTGGCTTTGCAAAAACAAATGAGAATATTTGTGACCACAGAACCCTCCTGGAAATCCCTGGCAGCAGGTTCAGAACTAAGAGCTAGAGCAAACTCTTGCTTCTGCTGGTTTAAGAGTCGTTTCAGAACTGCACAATTTTTAGTAACCCTTTACGTATTCAAAGCATAAAACTGAAGCTGTTAGATGGGCCTCTTTCCCAATATCTCCTTCAAGTTGAGTCATCCCTGTTCCAAAGAACAAGGATAAGGCCTTGCACGTCCTCACACAGATTTAGCAATTCTACAATAAGCCTTAATCCATTTTTCACTCTCCTCATCTTCCCTCAGACCCAAATAGGCATCTAGCATTGCTGTAGT
>WEIS01040499.1:0-13220 GCA_013389965.1 Todus mexicanus
CTCTGGACCCTCTCCAGCCCGTCCACATATTTTACGTTAATTTTTGCTACCGGAAAGGTTTTCTCTCTGCCTAAACTGGCCATTTTTCTGCTGATACAAGAAGAGCTCTGAGGAAGGGTGGGAAGATCCTGAGCACACAGCACCTACAACGAAAGATGCATTTGCATTTCAACATTTCAGAGAGTGCTGTGAATATAACTGGCTTTTTCTGATGACTCGTTAGACACACACAAAAAAATAGATTAAAAAAATCTCTTAGAAAAACTAAGATTAGGTAAACTTCAGAACAAAGCATCATTTCAAAATGGAAACTAGAAACATTTTGAGAACAGGGAAAGTAAGTATTTAGACTTAGCTTTGAAAGTCTCTTTATTCTCCAATTCCCTGTAAAATGGCCATCACAATTGAGCATGTTTTAATGTCTAATTTTGGTCACACTGCATCTGGCCATTTTTCTGTCCAAAAAGTTAAATTTCTTTTTCTGGTTCTTGGTTGACATTTGTAGATTTTATTTTTTTTTTCCCTAGACTATTTTTGAATAAGTTTTATAAAATATTTGATGCCTCTAATCCCTTCTGGGAATATAGACATTTTTATCTGTGGTTTCTGAATGCGAAAGAAAAGGACACCACAAAGCCAGGGTTTAAAGCCACTATTCCCTTCCTTTCTTCATTCCTACAAGTAATATTTTGCGATTTCTAGCATGTGGCTCTCCCCTCTAACAATGTATCGTTCTTCATATATTCAGCATGAAGAAAAAGGACTTTACCACTATACATCTGGAGTCTGAAAATGACCAGAGCACCTGCCTGAATTCTCTACACCCTAAAACTCCCTGATGGTTCAGGCTTGCTATAGATTGAACAAAGACAGCCATCCTTGCAAATGGTCATACTTTCAAACTACATCTCTTTGCCCAGAAGAAAAATATTATGAATTATTCTGTGTAATCATACTCCTTTATTATGGCTACTGACAGTTTATATTATATGTGAATAACAAACCAATCTCAGTCCTACAAATCTTAAAGGCGAATAAACCCCCATATAATATATATAGCATTAGCTGAATGGAACTAAAACAACAGCCCATCTAGCAAAGAGAAAATCACACTTGTTCTAGGGAAAAGCATCACATTCTGCTTGATCTGGAGAGTGTAAATACATCATTTATAATACAAAATAAAAGCAGCATTGTCCCCAGTGCAGAGAAGAAAACCACAGCATAAATCTCAAAGGAGTTACTCAAAAAATCATGTGGGTATGAGCCCTTGCTAACACTTTTCCACTTGTCACTCCATTATTTCTCACATTTTTGATGTTTCTTTGGTTGCATCTTATACCATACATCTGGGTGCCTAAAAAAAATGCATAGCAAATCTTGGCACAAAAGTTTGAGGCAATGCCACCTCCAGCTGTCTGCTCATCACTTCTGCTGCATGTAGCACTCCAGCAGCAGATGTATCTTCACCACCAGGTTTCCCTGTTTTGCTGGGTGTGTGGCATATAATCACGGTGTATAATCTTGGTATATAATACGTGCAAAATGATGAGTTCTCTAAACTGTCACAAGCAAGCTCAGACATTGAGAGACTGGGAAATGGATCTGACTGAAAACTTTTCTCCCTAGGTTAGGTGGATTTGCTCTCTAGGTGGCCATGCAAACGGTTACACTGCACATTGACAAGGAATGGATACACAGAATGGAGCGGCCAAGCTCTATGAGGGAAGGAAACCATTTTCAACTAGCCCTTGGAAGCCCACACATTAAATAGAAACACACCTTTGCAAAGGACTCTAACGCAAATTCACTGAACTTCAGGTGATACTGTAAAGAAACAATAATGCATCCTCATGCTGTCTCCTGCTCTAGTTTCCTCATCATTCTGAGCTAGTCTTTTGAGTATAGGTCAGATCTTTTGGAACGTCCATTCTATTGCCTCCCCTGCTGCATATGGTTTCTCTTCTTTTGCTACTCTCTTTTATATTTATCCTTAGTCCTCTTTCCTTTTCCTTTTCTCTATCAGCGTTGGCTAGAGAGAAGTGTTTTCTATTATTGTCTCCACAAGCCTCAACAGACTTCTCTGGTGATGCTAATGTGAATTTAGAAATAAACATACTGTGAAGTATACTGTGAAAATATGCTAAAATATCCACAAAATGACAACCAACAATTTATTCCAGTCAAAAATATTTTCCCTTCTATTTTTCTGTGTAACTACTGAACCAATCCCTTATTTAGCTCTGGCCATTCCCTCCCAACAACAGTTCACCCTTTCTAGTGCTATCATGTGTGGTCTTCCTTCTACAGCTTCTAGCCCTCCTCAGGTGCCAGGACATATTTAACATTGCCAGAGACAAGAACTTTACAGTTTTTCTTTTTTTCCTTTTTCCAGTGATGGTGTAATATCTTAAATACAACTCTCTAAATAAGATTCAAGTAGAATAAAAATACATGTCCTAAAAAAAAAAAAAGGCCACCATAATCTCTTTTCCTGAAAGAAAGAATCTAGTATAAGTAGTTAAACAGTGCTTGAAGGTCCAAGGAAGTCATTCTTTTGTGAAGCTTAAGACCTTGCAACATTACATCTTCAGCTAGTATAAAAAGGAGAAGTGATCCAAACCCATGACCATTCTTGATAATCAACACCCTGTGAAAGTGCTGAAAATCTGAAATCCAACACCTCATTGAAATAATTTTACTTCCTCCCCTGTTCTGCCATTTCTCCACTAACCAGGCTTTCATCCTGAAGGCACCACACGTGTCAGTAGTATTTTCAATGGCTCTCTGGAGCAGTGGTTCAGTACAGAAGGAAGAGGTATCAGCAAGTTTGGAGAAGTCTAGCAGTTTTTTAGTTTAGCCAGAGTTTCCGACAAAAAAATCTTCTGATAAGCCCTGAGTAAGATGTATTGATGTTGTCCGATAGGACATGGGTTTTTTGTTTCTTGGAAAAGGGGAAAAAAAGGCCACAGTTTGGCCTAAGGTCTTTAACTGGAATTTCTCATTTTTCTGGTTCTTTGCCATGCTTGCTTTTGCTATTTAAGTCTTCTGTGAACTCCAAATAGCTGAGCAAAAAATCAAGGATCTACAGCATTTTCCACCTTCAAATGCTGGTAGATGCTGTCTTTCAAGCTTCAATGCTACCATTGCTGAAGACATGCATACGCTGTGCTATAAAGGGAGAGCTGGCACCCACATTCTGCTTATGTTAAATTGATGTTTGATTTACTATTAATAGCCCATTTAAAAGAAATAAAATCATGAATCCCATATATTTGCCTCAGAGTCTCACGTTTTTCATACAACATGCTACAATACTTGTACAGCGCACAGGAAAGACAGACACAAGTCTACATCTATATCCCCTCTTCTGCTCCAGCCAGCACAGTATGAGAATTCATTAACTTGAAGTGTCTTTTGTCCCCAACCCATTAGACAGATACAGATTTGAACTGGCAAAGAACCTACTCTATACCTGTTCAAACAGCCCTCTAAATCACATCCCCACCAGTTGCTCTAAACTGCAGAGTTGGACTGAGGATTCTATAATACCAGTTCATTTTTCAGAAGTTGCTAAACTCATCCCTCAGCCTCTTGGATGTCTTTGTGACAGGAAGTACTTGGACAACCCCTGCTGCAATGCTATCCAGACATACGCGCTGAGGGGTCTTGTTCCCTCCAACGGGCACGACTGGAGTGAACAGCTAAGGCTGCTGAAGCGTGACATGAATTGTGCTTAATCAATCCCTTAGAAAATGCATAAGCTGCTCCTTAGACCTTACTATGCAGTTTCTATTAAACAAGAAAAAAGTGACTTGAATAGAGGTAATAGTCAGGTTAGATAAACACAGCAAGAGAAAGTCCTCCATAGGCAGAGAGCTTGCTGCTTTTTCACTTTCCACATCCCACTTCACATTGTATGGTATTCAAAGAGTAGATGTGAACCAGGTTAAAATAGTGACTGGCTAAAATATATCTCCCAAACTGCAGCAGTTCTTTGGTATACCAGGCATCCTTTTCTGTGTCTGCCTGTAGAGGCCACAAATTCATGCTAAGAACAGCAGGTTAGGTGACTGGGCTGTGCAGGACAGCAGCACGCCACCCCTGTGTGCTGCTGGCACACTGCATGCACTGCATGGCAGATGGGGAAGCCTTGCAAGGGGGAAGGAGCAAGTGAAGCACCAGGGAGATGCTGTGTCTCTCAAAAGATGCAAATGAGCTCTATGAAGCAGAAGAGGAAAACCCTGAACTGCCAGTTACCGTGCTGTGCAGAGATCTGCCAAGCAGCGGAGGAGGGAACGGATGGTGCCTGGTCTTCTGCAGGGACTGGGGACCATGTGGCAAAGGCAAGAGCGGAGACAGCTCTATTTCTCTGTGGCTAGCCAAGGGAGTAAAAGTTTCCTGTGAGCTCTTTTGTTTAGCGTGAATCCACCACAAAAAGCTGCTGCATTTTGCTAATCTTTATGCGTACACAAAAGAACATGAGCCACCCCCTTAGAAAACCTCCGCAGGACATAAGCAGCACTATGTGTCACAGCGGCAACAACAGCAGTAGCAAACTGAAAAGGTCCAGGGCACGGATCCAAACACTGGCACCTGGGCAACTGCACTGCTTAACTGTTGTAGTGCTTATTGGCACAGTTCTGGCCTGTGCCAACTGTCCCAGGCAATGCCAGGTCATGTTTTGGTGCTGAGGATTTTTCATACTACACAGTGTTGATGAGGTTACTTTCTTCTGGGAGGAAGACAGCTTACCTCTGCGATTTCAAGTTGTGCCATTTGCTGTCAGGGCTGGAGAAGGAGCCCTGGTATGGTTTATTTACTGGTAGAGATACAGCCATTGAATCCAGAACTAGCTTCTTCTGGGCAAAATTTTGTAATTATTGTTATAACTATCTTTAATAATAAGTCATAGCTATGCTACTAGGACAAGCAAGTGTAATGTAATAAAATGAAAGTTCGGACATTTACTAAAGCAATGAAAGAGTAAGTCAGATATATTTGGTGCTGCATATCTGTATTAGTTCTTATGCTAAAAATACTTGCCAAATGTTAAATCAAGTAGTTTATAAAACCTGTGATTCTCTAATTTTACACATTTTACTCCCTTGCCTGTCAGGCTCTGGAAGGTTGACTGCTCCTGATCTAGGGCAAGCAACATTTAACGTTACAGCAATCAGCAGTGATCAAAGCTACTTCAGCTGAAAGTTCATTTTTTGCCTGTGATACCAAGTATTATTTGTCATGGTGCACACCAGCTGTGTCTGATCCTTTCCTCCAAAGGGATCAGTCCTCAATGAGACACACGACACTGAACAAGGTAAGCATGTTTGTTGTTTACAATATCTGCTGTGAGAAGCAGCTCCGCAATCAGCAGAAATGCTGCCAGAGACGGGAATTCCTTAAAATGTCAAAGTTACCATTACTCTCACTTCATCAAAGATCTCATTAAGACAAATAGCGGTGACATTCACCCCTTCCTGAGGATCCTACCTGTCAGGAGGCTCAATTCCTCTGTCTCCCAAACCACAGGCCCCTTTTCCATGCAGGGCATGAGGCTGCCTCAGATTCACGTGACACACACATGATGTGCCTCCATTTTGCAAGTAACAGGGGTACAACTGGCAGAAGCAGACATCCCAAGATAGTATTTCTCTTCCCTCTTCAGGCTGCTGCCTACGAGGAGTTACCCATGAACGGCTACAGATTTTTAATCCTTCTTTAAAACCCCATCTTGCTGTGATGCTTACAAAACCCAACACAAAACACGGTCAATGTGAAGGTTGAGCAAGTTGAGAAATATGCTCTCAAGTCACTGTAACTCCACCAGGCACACTGTCCTTCCAATAGCCTCCCTCAGGGCGTGCTCCTCAGCCTCTGAAGTTCGGTTTTCAGAGGAGCATTCACAAAACAAGGCCCATTTCTCGCTATCTACAGAACGTCTAGCAAAACAGGCCTTACTGGGCTAGGGTCACTCTTGGGGAGTTTTCCCTTCTTTCCCCTCCCTCCACCCCATTTCCACATAAGTGTTTAAATTCTTCAGCAGGCTTTAAATAGAAGTCAACAGGAAGGGCAGGCAAGGCTGATCAGCTTTGCACACAGCAGGAGGTGCTAGTGCAGTCATCAAGAATTAGCACATGGGTTTCAACCCCAGGACAGAAAGACAGCAAAGATATTACACCACACATTTGAATTTCAGTTCAGCATCACTGAAAAGAATCTAAGAAGCCAGGATCCATTACAGGTGGCATGATGCTTCTACCTCCAAATCAATCCCTTCAGATGCTGCCTTTTGCATCCTTCCAAAGGAAACATTGCAGCCTTGGATTAACAATTCTCATGAAGGAAAAAAAGAGTGATATTAGCAGATCACAATCACCTGCAAATCATGTGCAAAAGAAGAGCTCCTTATTAATTGTAAAATCATGAAATAAATTCAATAAGTTATTTATTCTCTAGGATTATAAGCAACTTGTGTATTGGTTTGGGATATTCTGTGATAAGAGAAGATAATGTTCTCATTTTTACTAATGACATTGAAACCCATGGAGCTTTTTCATTGACTAGTTCATTTTCATTTATTCCAAATATCCAAATGACAATTGAAAACAATGCAGCACAGTAGTGACATAACCATAATTCTGAAAGCAGATTTTACAGATGTAAACACCAGTAAAGGTTGTTGGGTTTTCTTTCTTCCAAGCAGTGTACAAACTTGCCTCCATCAACTGTCTCCGAAGACAAGCTTCTGGGGCTTGTGGTCGATGTCATAGCTGTAAGTTTAGCAAATGTGTGTAAGTCTGATGGGTTATTTATAAAGGTCTCTGATGTAAATATTGATGAGCCAGCTGTTGGACTAAGTTACTCAGCATACACATTCTGTATGTGTGAACCAGAAATCTAAAAAGCTTAGCCAACAATGGAACTCCTTGGATAAGAAAAGACATCCTTTGCAGCCTGCAGGCCTGTAGTTGTAGCTCCTCAACAGGAGCAGTATCAGTATCAAGACAGCTAATCTTAATGCTCAGTTCTTTGTTTCCTGTAAGTATATTTTAGACCTTTACCTTACAAAGATAGTTTCTATTTGCAAAATATAAAGCATAAACATATTTGAGTGCTCAGATTGTTTACTTCTCCCTGGAAATCTTGATTTCTATCTGCTGTCATCCAAGGATACTCTTTCGAGCCATCAGTTCTTAGGTTCTTGTCCTAGGTCCAACTGCAAGCGGACCACACTTCACATATTTGTACCTTTCAGTCCCATCCACAGAAACCGTATAGAAGCAGGCCAGAGCTAGGTAGTACACGCGGTGCAAAGGTCTCTTATTTCAGTCCTAGATCTTATATCACTGACAGATAACAGAGCAGCTAAAACTTTATTCCAGCAATGTATAACTGAAACAGGACCTCAAGAAAACTAATTTGGAACCTGAAGGTGTTGCCTCTCATCCACACGCATCTGAGAGACCATTATGATTTGCATTTATAACTCACAGACAGAGAAACTCAAACTAGTAAGAAGCTGAAACACTGCATCAGGTCACTGGGGATTTTCTTCATCCATATATATGAACAATCCAGAAGGACTGTAAAGTCTTTACCTTAAAGGCAGACTGGATATGGAGCTCCAATTTCTTGCTGACTGAAAAGGGATACTTTTCAGGCTGTGCTTCACCATGGCTGGTGGCATGGTGCCATCTGCAATTCTATCAACTTAGAGTGAATATGATGGAGTTGTATTAGCAGCCTAAAGAGGGGAAAAGTCGAGATGTAGCACCAGATAACTCAGGAAGAGATTTTGGTTTAAAACCTAGATACAATTAAGGGTGGGGGAGATATAGAAAATGGAGCTGTTAAATTTTTTTGACTCTCCAAAACTATTATGTTCTGCAGACACAGTTGGATTTTGATGAAATTTTGGAAAAATCCAACTATAGGTTCAATAGAAATGTGTCTTTTGTTCAAACTGTCTTACCTGGCTTCTAGCCAGACCATCTTGTCTAGTGTCTTGATGTCAGAATGGGCTCTGCTGGGCTGCACTTCCAAACCCACACTTCTTTCCTTTCTGAAGAAGGATTCCTTTCTTCTCCTTCCTTTGCCCTTTTTTCAGTTTTCATTTTCCCTCAGCAGAAATAGTACTCTAGGACTTATACCAGATAAGCTCCTGTCTTGTTTTTTTTATGAAAATCAGAAACAAGACAAATTCTCTTCTCCCTGTCAGTGCCACTAACTTGACACAGTTTTCTCACCAGTGCATTGCAGCAAGGGGAAGTGCTTTGATGAAGAAATGGACATCTTGCCCTAGTTTCATAATGACCTGATGTGAGACCTAACAAGAACTATTTGAATGTCTCAAACATTTTTCCTTTCTCTTTCCTCACTTCCTTCCATCACCAGCTAGCCTACGACTTGTGATCGTCATAATAGTGCAGTTACACATCTCTTACGCTCCTTCTGCTACCCTATTCCTTCCACCCAGGAGGGCTTTTCTTCAAGTTACTATATTTTATTATTGTTATTTCATTTCGTAATCCATATATCAAAGCTAATATTAACTGTATATGTACTTTATTGTATTAATACCTGGTGCATCATTGCTCTCTATTCAGTGATCTTCTGAATAACACTGTATGTGGCAGACCTGGCATTTACCTTGCTTTTTTTCTAAGTTGTCTTTGTCCTTCCTCTAAATTGGTTTGAGGATTCAGCTGTCACACACCAGCTTGGTCTCTTTCTTCCTTTCATATGCACATAAGGGAACATTTTTTCCCTCTCTAAAGCCCTGCTTGCTCAGGCCACTGGTCTCCCTGTACACCTGCAGTGCTATTGCAGCCTCCTTATGAGGCAGCTGCTTCCTATTAGCTTCACCTGACAGATTGGAGACCTTCTCAGCAGACTGGCATGTAGAGGACTTTTACCCTAGCTGTGCAGCAGTACACTGGACAATTCTTCACGGCTTTATTTCAGTAAGCCTCTTTAACAAAACTGCACTAAAGCTATTGTGGTAACGTTTGTCCAGAGATTCAGGAAATGCATTTCCTTTCCTTCAGCAGAGACTTTGGCTTATCACAACAAAGTCAAATCCTTTGGGTTTTCATTGTATTAGTCCTGATAGTGAGAGCTGAGTGTTAAAACCCCGAGCAAATAACAGTTTAATACATTATACAACAGGCGAGCAGACGTTGCCAAGATCTAAAAGGCAGAATGTTTGCAATTTTATTATCAAGCAAGACTTTCTTTCTCTTCTTTACAACTGAATTCTGAAGATTGCTCCATAAAAAGATGTGAGCCAGTCAGACCAAAGGTTACTTTTCCTCTGAAACAGAAGAATAAATGTAAATGCTGAATGGCAGATCCTTAAAACCTGGAGATGAGGATGTCAAAAGACTTAGTAGCTGTTTTATTCTTATTTGTTCTAGGCTTAAGAGGAAGAAAGTCAGTTATCATTGTATAGTATATTCTTGCATGGTTGAGGTAGTAAAAAAAAGTAAGATTGTGTCTTCTCTAGAAAAATGGTAATATTAGCATCTATGTAACTTGAAATTCCTATAGGGCCTAAGCACCTGTAGATTTTGTTGTTTGGTAGGTAAATAAATTAAACATTGTGTCCCAAACTAGTGGGACACACCTGACATCTAACTGACCTTGGGAAACTCAAGTGAGCTAATCTACACTAAAATTAGCACCTTCCTGGCAGTGAAAATAAAACCAGAGTAGGATACAATAGAAATAGGATAACAAATTCTCAGCTTTGCCTGGGAAGCTCCTCTGAATTTGTCTTGACAGGCACAAGCTGATTTGCATGGGTGGCAAACAAAGATTTTTTTTCCCTTCTCCTTTGAACCACTCCAGAGCTGGACTCCTTACCTTAGATGGTACCTTGCAAGGATCCTGCCCTTGGACGGTTCCCTGCACCTTGGAGGAGGAGCTTTCCTACCTGCCTTGTCCACAGGCAGAGAGCCCTGCTAAGGGAATGGCTTCCTCATAGCAGCACACAAACGTCAAACCAAACCTAAGGTATTTATTTTCTAAAAAATTGTAGATGATATCTCAGAAAAGGTATTAAATCGCATAGATTTAATTCCTATCATGGCAAACGGCTTCAATTTGGATATGTAAATATGTCTTTGATCCGGTAAAATCAAGCATGGGTACTGTTTTGGTAGATGGGATGATGTCATGCTTCAGATTACAGCCTCATTTCCTCTCAGTGCTTTCTTACACCAGGCACACACTGTCTATTGTTAAACTACATGCGGCACACTGGTGAGCAAGCCAGCTAGAGACCAGAGGAAATTTCTATTTCTGTGTTATCTCCTTAAATCAAGACTACACTCTGACGTAAATAAGCACAAATATTTCCAGAGGGCCGCATTTTCAGTGTCTAATACAAAGAACAGCAAGTTATTCTGTCAATGAGCAAACAAGAATACCCGCAATCATTTGGTTGAAGCAGCTTCCTGCCACGCTCAAAATGACGGCAGAGCTTGGGGATGTACAGACAGACCCCAAAGCACCAGATCGCTCTTCCAGGTGGCTCAGGCATCCCAGCCACTGTCTCAGTGGGACAGCACAGCCACATCCCCCAGCTGCCCTCTCTCCTCATCCCCTCCTTATTCTTCCTCCTCCCTGTGTGTGCACGCATGCGGGCGCACAGCCGATTCAGAACCCTGGTGTCAGGGAACAATTCATTTGTCTAGAGCCGCAGAACCAGGCTAATCTGAAGCACACTCATGTTTGAAACAGTCAGGGAGCACAAAGCAGAGCCACGTGGGTCACAGGAGAAAGAACTCAGACCTGGAGATGAAAATAATTTTATCTTTAAACCCACAGCAGAGATATAAGGAAAAAATAATAATAAAATCAACAAAAAAACCCTCAAACAAAACCAAATTAAAAAAACCCAAAACAACACCAAACTGAAGAAAGATGGGTAAATTTGCAACCTCATCACCTAAAGATAAGTCAGAAGGACAGTGTGTATCTCCCTCCTGAAGCTTTGTTAATTTGAACAGTTTTGCTAGCTGGAAGATTTAGCGGGAGGGAGGGAGGGTTAGTAAATTCTTCTGCATGTCCACTGTGCCATAAATTTCCCTAGAAGCAAAAGACTTCATATCACATCCTCAGCTTTATAGCTGACTTCTAAGAAATACTATGTGACAAGTACAATCAAATCCATGCGCAATGAAAGCGGATGTAGAGAAACTATTTTATAGATGCAAACTAACGTTTGTCAGTGTGCTGCAGTGCCAAAAAGCTTAAAGTTGTGTGAGAAAGAAGGAAAATCAACTCTAGAAAAGCAAAATTGTTATAGATTCTGATCAGTCAGCGTCAGTCCAGTCTATCCTGATGCAAATTTCCTTCTTTGTAAGAGGATAAGGTAACAAAAAAATTCATATCTGGAAAATAAAGAGTAGAGAGCGCAACTGGTTTGCGCCTGACAGGAATTTCTCCAGCAGCACAGAGAGACTCATTAGAATTTTTCCCATGACACACCACAAAAGATGGCTGGAGAAAACAAAGTGAGATGCTGGAGCTCAGTATATTTCTTTGTCCTTGAGAAGCCTGGCCTTGCTGAATCTCACGGGCTAATGCATGCATAATTTGTGGCAGCTGATTAAGTTTATTGTGTTTCCGACTAAATCGAGAGGAGTGAGGGAGGGAGGGGAAAAAGAAACAAAGTTGGCTTTAATTAAAGCTCTGCGATTGTCTTTAATATTTACATAATGTGCTATCATAATTGCCCCTGATTGGAGACTTAAGATGCGCAGCAGAAAATGACACGCAGGAAGTCCCCAGCTGAGGAAACAAAAAAAGCAAGACAGCCCCTTCCCTCATTACTCCAAGCCGAATCAAAAGACACCAAAGAGGAATTGTTCCAGGGTGCTTTATAAAGCTGAGAGCTCTGCCGCAGGCTCAGACCAGCACACCTCCTTCCATGCAGCGGCAGGCTGCAGGCAGATGGCTGCACTGCCAGAGATCATAGCATCTACTGGCTTCACACACTTGGTCAGATATGTGCTGTTCCACTGACAGGTTCCTCTGGACACTTGGCAGAGGCTGGAGAGAGCTGCAAAACACACTGAGGGTGTTTGGTGCTAATTCCCAAATTTAACTGAGAAGTTCCCAATGGGGAGGAGATCACAAAGTCCACAGGAGAAGGAAGCAATGCCGCCTCAGAGGGTAATCATTCCTTAAGATCCATTCCATCAATGTCAATCATAACAAATTTTTTAGTTAGGAGGTGAACATGTAATTTTATTGGAAATTAATGAAATTATCAATGTTTCTTAAATTTAAAAAGAGCAAGAAATTTAGATCTGATTCAAAGAAGGACTCCTCCTGCAGCCTGGAGCTGATCACCTGTCTAGGTCTGAGCACTGCGGATTAGAGCCACCTCTATAGCGTCCCAAGCTGCAGTCACAGATCTGATGTTTAACTGCAGATGCTCATAACCACTTGCACAGGCAGCATAGGTAGCTCCCAAAGAGATGTTTTAAGCATCTGTTTAAGGTCCCTTTTGGTTTGGGATTGCAGATATTTTGTTTGCAATTACATGCAAAGGCAGGCACAATTCTGCTCTGCGTTGCTGCAACTGCTTGGGAGGAAAAATATGCTTTGCAGTTTCCCCTATGGAAAACTCTTTTCAGTTTTCTCATTGGTTTTCCTCATAGAAAACAAGTACAGTTCATGTTCCACTTGTGAAAAGACGGATATTGAGGTTGCTGGTGGTAAGAGGATTTCATCAACCGGGAACAATAATAAAGTTTCTGTGACATTGATGTCCCTTCACTTCGTAACAGACCACGGTGTCATCCAAAAATAAGGTTTTGTCTCTGCAAATATTTAAGGTTTGTATCTGAAAAAGAGTCATGAATGAACATGTGCCTCCGTAGATTGTGCAGGTCCAAGCTGCCATGGGTTCCCCTAATGAGAAAAATGATGGTATGTTTTCATTTTTTAGTCTTAAAAATGGTATCATTGAACTCTATGCTATTGATTTTTTCCTAAGAGCTATGGAAACCCAGCATTTCATAGGTACATAAAGTGCCACAATTCATGTTTAATGGTTTAAGGGTGGAAATCACAGAATCACAGAACCAAGTAGTGGTTAGAAGGGACTGCTGGAGATCATCGAGTCCAGCCCCCCTGCTAAAGCTGGTTCATCTAGAGTAGGTTGCATAGGAATGTGTCCATGTGGGGTTTGAATATCCCAAGAG
>WEIS01040504.1:0-10613 GCA_013389965.1 Todus mexicanus
AGTAGTGTACCAGTGAGAAAGCTCAGGGCCAGAAGGTCGGTTGCAACATTGCCAAAGCCCACAGGAGGAAAAAGAAAGAAGTAGGAGAAACAGCAGAGACAGGAGAAGTCTACAAAGTGAACAAGCCATGTTAAGAGCTCTATTTAGATTCAGAAAGGAGAAAATGGCAGTGGTACATAAAATATAAGCATATACATTCACACTCATGCAGAAGCTACATATATAGTCAATAACTATAGCTATAGAGAGATATGTAAAATATTACAAGTGACAATTCATAAAATGCATATGCCCTTCAAAAAGTTTTCTAGGAAAAAGCCAGTTCTGCCAACAAAATGGATGGCCCACTTACTCTGAATTTCATCAAAATGGTGAAAAATCTCTGATTTGTAGTCTAAATCTCTACTGATCTTCAAAGCAAAATTCCCTCACAAAGGTTTTTTTCATCTAAGCTTTTTCCTGCAGATTTACATGTTGGAGAGGGAAGTATGCAGTCCAGGGATTACAGACAGTGAACAAGTCAGTAGAGAGACGAAGGTTAGCTCATAGTTTTCCAAAATTTCAGCGTAACAACTAGACACTAGAAATTGCTTTGGCCTTGGTAAGTCAGAGACCTCATCAAACAATCCACAGGCAGAGACAGATGTCTGCAACAGTTGTATTAGGTAAATCAATGACAAATCACTGTATGTTCCTGCAGAGTGAATAATCACAGTGGGGTTTGTTTGTCAGATTCTACTCTTAGTACTCTGATGTACCTGATGTGGATCCTCTCCAAAGTCAGTAGAGATGTTCCACTGGGAAAGAAGAGGAGAGTCTACATATTCAATATTTTACATTTAGTATCTCCTTTCATCCATTGTGTACATTAATAATCCAACAAATGCTTAGAAATGATAAAATGTACTTCCTTATAGCTTGTTTCATTGATCTACAGGGATAAAATCCATGTTCCTTCATTGTTTGTAAATGTATTTAGTAAGGCTCCTCAGCAGCAAACAAGACTCCTCTTGCACTGTAAGTATTGCATGGTTAATGTATGTAATGCCATCTGCCTGTTCAGGTGACAATTATGCAAAATATAAAATCAGTAGCAATAGAAATGGTCCCACTAAATAGAGATATGACATAATAATTCAACATTGAAAATAATGTGAAAATCCTCAAGAGTATAGTCACAGGACAGCAAAACTGTCTTTTAAATCTTTCAAATAAGTAAAGGATTAGTTAGTGTAATACAGCAGTGAAGGACTGATATGAAACCAGAGACCAGATTTAAGTCTACAATGGTGTTTGAAAGTATCATTTAAATAATGGATACTATCACTCACCCACAGAAACTGATAGGAAAGATTTTGACTGGGCCAGAATATTGCAGAGGGATGGAGGAGGATATTTCTATGCCTGTAATTCCATAAATGTAAAAGTAATAAATTATCTAAAAGGAATTGACATGAAGTAAAGCAACTGTTGAAGCATAACATGAATTAAATACTAAGGCACTCCTTGTCAGCATATGACTTACTCACTACTCAGTTACTGCTTACTTTTTTAAAAAACTATTTTAATATAAGGTTAAAAACTAGATCAAGAATTTCCAAAGTGACCAGTGACATTGTATGCTCAGTCTGACACTCTAAAGGGACCTAATTTCAGAGAGCAGGTCTTACACAGCGTACAGAAACAAAACCTACTACACGGCTGCCATTTTTTTGAAAGGTGGGCCTTATATATATGTAGATGGCTGCAAAGATTTAATTTTGGGCACAGATTTATCTATCCTTTATTGCCTGTAATTTTGAGAGTCTGATATTGATGCCTAAGTTCATAGTAAATAGCTCCTAACTCCCCAGTGAGGATTTTCAAAATCAGTAACATGAAAAAATGGACGGTGCTCTGGAATGGGATCTAAACTCTCCCGTGAAATTTTTCAACCCCATTTCAGACACCTCCTACATTTATGATTTTAAAAGATGCAACAATATTCACATTTAGAAAACCAGCTGCCTCCTGCTACTGTGTAAGATCCTCAAATTCTTCTCAATGATGGTGGATGCAATCCCATTCGAATGGTATGTGTAAGTAAGAGGGAGATCTACACACAGGAACAACCACTACCAAGTTAACTGAGAATTTAAGGCCTTGAGAGGCTGTGTCAAAATCAAAAACACTGAGGATAGCAAAAAAGGTAAGGAAAGGTACTTAAAGTTGATGTAACTCCACTGAAGCAAATTTTACATGCTTTCATTATAAAAGACATGTGGCAGCCAGGCTGTTATAGTGATAAGTGTCACAGTGCTGAGAGGTGATTAAACAGCTCAGATCCAACATATGTATAAAATTGTAAAGTAAGCAATTCTGTTTCTAAAGAGACGATAAAGCTGTGAATTCCTTCCAGTGTCCTGCAAAAGAAAAACAGCAATGGACATATAAAACCAGTTGATGTTACAGTGGAAAGATGCAGCATTGCCTCATATGACACTGGTAGTTTCAGTTGGACTGACTTAATCAAAATATTCATGTAAATTCCCAATAATCCATCATCCTTCCTCAAATTAAGTTTCCAGTTTAACCCCACAAAGTGCTGGCCATATGCAGCTTGTACTTCTCCCCCTAGGCGCCATCTGGAACTCCCTTAAGGAATCTTAACTTTCGATCAAATGTTCTTTTTAATTCTGACATTAACAGTTAAACAGATGTTGTTGGATTCAATGTTTTTAATGACATTGGGCAAAGACTATACTGACTTGCTCCAGAAAACAGCTCCTGCGGCCAAGTCCCATTTCCATTCCCTTCTACATGCTGAATCTCAACATTGCAAGGCCAAGTGCTTGTCCACAGCTGCCCCCAAACTAGAGACACATAGACCACAGAAAACAATTACTTTCTCCACTTCTCTACAGCAAATGGCAATGCCACTCAGGCTGTCTTATGGTGAAGGCCTCCCCAGCACATACCTCACTACATGTTTGTTTAAAACCTTAAGAAAGAGGTCCAGCTCCAAGCATGCTCCACACCTAGTGTGCTGACCACCACTGCTTTCTCTCTCATCATACCAGATGGGGAGGAGCCAGGGAGGGTTAGTTACTTCCTTTCATGAAGCAACTGAGGGGCAAGGGCACTCATCCAGGATACCAGACACCTGGTTTCTCTCCAAAGAGAGAAGCAAAGCTCCAGGAATTAGCAATTTGGCCGCTAGGTGCTCCCAGAGCTGCTAATTTACGTGGTCTTTGCAAAGTGTTTTGATTTCAAGATCCATTGGCAGAATAACAAAGCAAGGCAGATCTGCGAAGTTGCTGGTGGAAAAACTCTCATCCAGGAAAGAAGGAAAGAGAAAAGAGCAGGAGGCCTCATTCCCTGCTCCAAGGAGTGCTCTGGAGCCATACTTCCTCTTCTTCATCATTAATCCTATGTACCATGAAGCTTCATCAACAAGGAGACTATCCTGCTGCACCCCTAAACCTGCCTCCTCTGTTGCCTGGTGGCCAGAGGGCTCTCCTAGCAGTGTGGGTCTTGCACACTGCACAAAAAGAAGCTGCCCTCTCAAGAAGGCAACCATGTCCTGAAAAAGTCAGCTTGAAAAAAAAAGCTGGATCTCTGTTATCAAGGCAGGTTTCTGCCCTGGGAGTCCTGCTTCTGCACAGCCAGAAGTGGAGGGTTCATGGCAAACCCCAGCACTGGCTATCTAGACAGCTCTCCAATAGCAAAGGAAACCGCTTAAATACTTCAAATGCCGAGGCAGGCAATTCTCCTCATACAAATGGAGCCTTCATGGCCAAACTCACCTCTACCACAAGCTGCAAACATTTTCACAGTGCAGGTCGCACATCCAACTTGTCAAATACCTCTATGGTCCACAGGATGGCACTGTGTCACCCCACAAACTCATCACCGGCTTTTGGTAGTGTTTGCTGACAGCACCAGTGAGTGTAAGGCAGAATTTTTCACATTACAGGATTTTCCTTGGAATTCTCAGGCTTCGCAGAATTCAGCATTATTCTACAGATACTCTCATGCCAGCACACCAGATGATCCTTTGTGTCTTTGCTCAGAAAGAATCACCATCTGCTTTCTGTGGGCATTTTGCTTAAATAAACAACAGCAAGCTTAACCCTAAAAAGGGTTAACCTAGTAGCTATGCAGCAACCTCCAGAACAACTGCTTCTTTCTGCTGCTGAGAAATTGTATCTGGTAAGCCTGAAACTAATTAATAACAGCTACTGCTTACAACATGCTTTGTATGTTCAAAGTCCTGCAAAAAACTGAATTCAGTCTTGCTAATTACATCATTTACATTCTAATTAAGATCACTGCAAAAGCTTAGTATCAAACATGTTAACTATCAAATACGGACTGGAGGGGACTCAAGCCTTTACGTGGCCATGCACGGACACATTTGACACATACATTCCAGCTCACTTGATACAGCATCCACACAGTTTTGTGATCCCCTCCCATTTATGGGTCAAAGATGGAGCCAAACCACAGACATTAAAATTTGGACTGTGCATCATATTTCAAAGCCTTCTCATCAGTGTTTGAGGATCCTATGACATGGAGTCTAGATTCTTCCCTAGACTCACAAAGCATCCCTTCAAGAAAATACTCTGAGAGTACTGCAGAGTTAACAACTTTAAATTAAAATTCAACATGATATGCTTGTCCTTATTAAAATTTTTGAAAAGGATCACCAAGGTCAATTATTTCAGCTTAAAGTAGCTGAGAAGATGAAGTAATTTGAATTTTTCTCAACTTGAGTCTAACCTTGCTTATCAGCTTTAACTTCAGTTGCTAGCCCTTGTTAAAGCTTTTTAGATCTGTTTTGTCTTCATTAGTTTTAAATGCTTTTTGAAGTATTGGTATTCAACAAGGCCAAGTGCAGGATCCTACACTTTGGCCACAACAACCCCATGTATCGCTACAGACTGGGGGATGAGCGGCTGGAGAGCAGCCCGGCAGAGAGGGACCTGGCAGTGCTGGTTGCCAGCCGGCTGAACATGAGCGAGCTGTGCCCAGGGGGCACGGAAGGCCAATGGCATCTTGGCCTGTCTCAGGAATAGTGTGGNGGAACCAGCACACAAAATCACAACAAAATGCTAGACCTGGGTCTACAACAGAGGCAAAGACAACAGTTGCTAAGAACAAAAGGCTGCTGGGGACACCAAAATAGCCATGGTCCTGCCATCTGCTCTGCTTATACCCAAGCCCTGTGAAGTCAGGCTTGCAGCCATTGATAAGCGTGGAAAGCTGCCTGGGGACAAGGAAACTGCTGCCATGGTTGTGGCAGTGGCGACAGTCATCTTGACTCATTGCCTCTCTCATCCTCGCAAGGGTCTCCAGGGCCTCTCTGGCTCAGCTCTTCTTTCTCTCTCTGTTTCTCTCCAGGGCTTAACTCTGGCTCCACATATGCAGTAATACTGAATTTTGACTTTGCAGCCAAGACACATCAGGTAAAACATTAATCAACTGAAAGCAATCATACTAATTTATAGGAAAGCACTGTGAGGAAAGCCATTGCTTTTCTGGACTTCACACATGGAGGTGTGAATGGAGGTGGCATGGTGCTGGTCATACATTCAATGGATCACCAGAGCAACAATCACTTGGACACAAGGAGTATGATCAAAACCAGAAATTTAAATATAAGCAGCGAGTTTATTCGCAGCTCACCAGTCCCTAAGAAGTGGCTGATTTGGGTTCAAAAAGATCCTTTGCTCCTGATGCTCTTTCACTGTCAAGTACTAATCCAGCTTAAAGCAAGAGGCAAGATTTTCAAATATGTTTGCTATTGGTACAACTCTGTTTCACTAAAATCACTAGAAAAAAATCCCAATGGCCATGGTGTAGTTAGGTTTTAACAGGCATTTTTTTTAAATGCTATGTTCTATCAAACTTGATGTGGTGAGATTTATATTATCTACTGACAGCCTCGCTGATTAGGTACTTATTTATACTGCCACTTTAGTACCTGAAGACCCAGTAGTCCAGTTTACAGTAACTTATGGAAAGTATCTAAAGACATGTAGGGCCACAGGGAAATACTAACAGAAATCACTGAAGGAAGTAAAGAAGGTCAGCATCCCATTTGAGCTGTTTCCAGCTGTGAAAATAATGATGCCCTTTATGGAAGTTACAACCAGGTGAAATCAGGAACAGACTTACAGAGAAGCTGATGGAAGGTTCTACATAAACAAGCTGCCCCAGCTGAAAACTTAAGTCCAACCTCCCAGCCCTGCCTCACACTATCTGCTTGTGATTCCCTGTAGGAAAAAGAGTCATTTGCATCAGCTTGAGAAAAACAAGTTTACCAATGAATACATTAATTGTTCCTATAGATCCTTATCACTGATAAACACCCAATGACTTACTTCCCTTCTACAGGAGATTAAGGCATGGGAAAAATGACATGTCAGATCCATACCAGATCCAGACTCAGAATGTGCCTGTGAGTATCAGTCTGTCCACAGACTGGTATGGCGCTGTGGCAGACCTGACAGTCAACGCTCAAAAACATTCAAATGAGAACTTTAGTTGTGCTTCAAGACACTGAATTTTAAGATAACAGGTCTCATTTCCTAACCATAAAAAAAAAATGACCAGCTGAAAGACTAAAGACTTGCAAAACATCCCTATACCTCCCTAGTTGGCATCAGAAGAAAAATGTATGAACACCAGCTGAGAATTTGGCTCCACTTGCCTGAAACCAACTCTCTGCATCAGCAGGGGTGTTAAAATATTTCGGCCATCAAGAAAACTCTTCGTGTATCATGGTGGGCACAAAGACACGACAACAGGTCCTCTCCAAAACTGTGACTCAGGCATCTAAATATGCTATAGGACAGGAAGGAATTTGCAAGGGGATTCATCTGCGCCTTTTCACATATGCTTGCTTCTGAATCACCAATATATGACTAAACACAAAACCATGAGGAGCCATAATTGCTATTCTATGTATCCTCATATTCCTCTGAAAGACCATAAAGGAACGAAAACTAGCAAAGCATTTAGGAGGATTAGTTCTCAACAATGCCAGTGAAAATCTGTAAAAAAATGATTTTTCCAGATTCAAAGTGCAGATTTGTCTGTTCAGTACCAGGGAGCTGCTAGCATCCAAACCACCTTTGTGCTTTGAGAGCTAAATAAAAATCTATGAGAAAGATGGTGAAGTCCTCCCATCTCCAGCGTACTTTCTTCCACTGCTTTAATACTCCAGTCCCTGATAGCAATTCAAGAGGTGGAAAAAGAAAAATCTGCATAAATTTGCTTCTTTTGGACTAGCTGTGAAAAGTTGATGTCAGCCTCTTATCTCCATGGCACATTCAGCGGGCTTTCAATTTACCTTGCAGTAAGTCAGCTCTGGGCTCTGTCAGATAGAAATATTTTGCACACCTTTAATTATAAGGCAGCCTGCAAGGGAACAGAGTCACGAATAAGGGGGGTGCGCTTTTTTTTTTTTTTGTAATTTTTTTTTCTGAGCCTGAAAAATGGAAATCGGATCAGTGTGGCCAAAACACTGGCCCAAAGCCAACACAGAGCTAGGTAACAGCGAGACTTGTTAACATTTGGATGTTCCATGTCTCATGCACAGGGCCAAATGATTTTGTTTCTTTGAGCCTCTCTATCCATATGTTAGCTACTACTGTTATCACAGTAAGACAGCGCAGTGTCCTTAGGGGTGGGTGTACCCCCAAACTGTGCCTGACATTATATAGGTATTAGGTGAGAGATGGGGCATACTCAAAAAGATCTCCCTGACTAAATGGCTTGGGGAAAAGGAGCAACTAAATAGTGTAATGCTGTCCCATTTTGTTGCCAAGGCACCGAGGTGTGTGGAACATCCAATGGCCATGTGACAGCACTGGGGACTGTACCTTTGACTCCAAGTCCAATATTTAATTACAAGACCTTCCTTATTAAGCGGTCTCTTATAGCTAATGAAAAACCTTACATGACTTTCTGCTTACTAACAAGCAGCAATACCAGGGCCAGAAGTACCACTGGGTATTTTTTCCGCTACGTCGGTTACATGATTGGAAATAGAGGATGGAGAGGAAAGCTGCATCAGTCTCCAAAACCCATCACAGCTCTATCACAGCTGCAGCTGGCTTGATCAATATGTATTCAGACATCTTTTATGTAAATGTTGATTAATGGTTACTATGCAAAGAAGAGCTCACTACTCATCTTCTCTGAAACCCACTCAGCTAAGTGTTAATGGCAGTTCACAAATCTGCGCCTTTTTTTTTTTTTTAAAGAGCCAACAAGAAAAGATAAGTAAGGAGGTAAGCTACATCACACTGCAGGTAGCACCTTTGACTTCCATTCTTCCCAATACACCCAGAAAATCATCAGTAAACATATTTTTGGGAGTATTCTTCTTCTTTTTTTTTTCCTGTTACATAATCCATGAGTAAAAAGATCCTAAAAGATTACTTGCTGAGACAAAGCAGGGGAAGCTCAGAATTCACAGTGATATGTTCCAGTAAAGCAGACTGCAACATAAAAGCAGACTGGACACATCAAACAACTTTTTAACCTGTGCAGGCTTGCCTCAGCAATAGCCAAAGCACTAGAACATCCCTTCTGTCACTATTAATATATGCTGTAGTATAGATACTGCTTGGTCTGTCTCTTTTGGAGCATTTGAATATCACCTAAGTGAATACAAGGAATTACTGGAGCTGACACTGGAGCCACGCTGCTAGTAATCAGGAATAACTAATGGCTACCCCTACATTGCTTGGAAAGAAGTTTTTAAAAATAAACTCTCCTAAACTAAGGACAATGCCCTCTCTTCAAAGCAAAGCAAAACAAAACCAAAAAAACCCCAACCCCAAACAAATCCATGTTGTATCTTTCATTACAGACCAGAGTAAAAAAAAAAATACATAAATGCAAAATTTTGCATTCTACCTTGCTTACACAATTTTCCTTTAAAAACAAAATTACAAAGCGAAACCATTCAGAACATTAAGAAAATGATAATATATTACAAAATTTTCCAAACATGCATTTTCTAAGGAATATCAAAATGAGTGGAAATGAAATTCCTCTCATAAGGATTGCTTATTTTGAGGAAGAGGTATCTTTTGATGGAAATATGTTCCACAGAAATGTTTTGAATCCACTGTAAAAAATTGAAATAGATCATCAAATAACAGACTAATGGATAAGCAATGGTGAAAACCCCCCAAAATGTTTCTGAAAGTCACTACGCCATCAATTATTTTGTGGGTATTATTTCATGAGCATGAAAGCCCATCATCTACAGCACTGAAAGTAATGTACCTGACAGTACTATTTCTAATACATTAAAATATGAGCATAACCCAGTGCTTGAGAAATACACAATATATTTGTGGTACTTAGCTAATGAAAAATTACACTAACAAAGTAGATGTTCTAAGTTTATCCATCTCACACCAAACGGGACCAACAGGTAAATATCTACTCTGCACCTTTCTGGTTTACATACTGATAATGAAGTGGGATTCAAGCACAAAGCAGATCTGTTCCTCCACCACTGACAATGGAGTTTGCATATAGAGCTCCTTACTGTTTAATGACAGTGCTATCCTTAAAAATATAACCCCATTCTGAAAATTCAGGTCTTGACTGAGGGAGGTTTAAAACTGAAGCATGGAAAGGACAAACTGAGTCAGAACATGATCACAAGTTAAGAGCGTATGTGTTTCACATGCCGGGTACAGTGTTCTTGAGCTGTCTACTTTGCAAAGCAAAACTAAAAAAAAAAAAAAAAAGAAGAAAAAATATGTGTAAGTACTCTGTATGCATAAATAAATCAGATTGGCTTGAAGATTCACAATAAATGTATCTCCCATGTTGCTTACATATCCTCATAAATCAAAGTCATTTACTTGTAGGATTTGCTTTTGTGGTCTTTAACTGCATTCCATGTTAGAGTCAACATCTCCTTGCCAAAAGACAGTTGACAGGACCAAGAATACAAAGATTTGTTCTGTACCACTAATGAAGGACTCGTGAGTTCTACTCATTTAGCCTCTTGCTTTCCCACCACTCTCCACAGCTAAGTATGCCTTATTCTGTTCCTACCATATAATCAAAATATGTTATCTCACCATTGAAAAGTTCTTCAGGCTCCAAAAAGGTATATATGGTTTTAACCATACAAGTCCTTTGATCAGCTTTTTGTTTTGTGTTTATGTGGTGATTGGTTCAGTAGGATCTTCACCATTAATATACAACATGCCTCAAGACCAATGCTCTGTACTCAATGGTAGTGGACATGATATAACAACACTAAATTCAGAAGCACATAAACATGTGCTAATGGTGGTTTCTTCCATATTTTTCAAATTGAACTGAGCTCAGAAACAGATGCAATATTGCATTCATGGTTCAAATGAAACTCATTGGCTCACTCTAGATTTGTTATCGCTCCTTCCTAATTTGGCTTACTGTCACAACTCAAGAATTTATGTCAAGCACTTGGGACAAGCCCTTAAGACAACTTATGGACAACTGGATTTGTGTGCACCATCCTGCTAATGTCACTGGTAAAGCTTAAGTGGTGTCCATATTCAGATGCTTTCATAATGTGCATGGTTATTCATAAAACTTCCATTGTTTCG
>WEIS01040506.1:967-11599 GCA_013389965.1 Todus mexicanus
TTTAAATTTAATCTACTAGAGCAGAGTATTTCATTTCACCCATGACACAACCAAATCTTGAGACACCAAGACTTAAAAATAACTGGACGTAAAAGATGAGAGGGCGACATGCGGCTGTCGTTCAGCTTTCAAATTCTCTGGTTCACTAGGGGGAATCCAAGGTTGTCTGTAGCTGTCTGACAGGTAAGGTGGCTGGCCCTGATGTCTGTGCCTGTGGCTGATCCCCAAACTGAGCCTGGAGCATGTTCAGGATGTCATCTAGCTTCTGGTCCACCTGCACGACCTGTTAAGAATCAGAAAGCAGACAAGCTGTCAAATGACTGCATATGCTTCTGGTGAGATGTATTCCCTAGCCAAAAGCTCTAGATGGATAAATCCTGGCAGGAAGCATGGACATCTGAGAACCAGCTCCTCTGGGTTTCTTCTAGCCTGTTCCTCTAGAAAGATTGAATGACATTATGAAGTCACAGGAAAGGATGTAAAGCCATGTGAAGTGGCAGCAGAAGGACAGGACGTTTGTGGCACGAGGACTTGACCGCTTGAGTCAGCCATTTTGTCTCTCAGCCTTTTCCCAGGGTTGCAAACTTCTCTTGGTTATGATGCATCCTGCAAATATCTACCCTCAAACTCTCTTTTGCTCTTTGGTTTATTATGATAAGCTTTTTCCCACTACCTCTCTCAATGCTTCACCACCCTTAGTTGTAGGACATCATGCTTTCCATTACTGTCTTGGGAAATGAAACAGCTCCCCTCCCTTCACACTGTAAATAGATGCCTCTGTGATACATGTTACAGTCAGAGATCCTACCAGATATGGTGTTTATTCCCATGCATTATTAGGACGGTAGTAAAAACTACTAAACCCCACATAATAATACCAATGGCTTCATTAAAAAAAGACCGACTGTTCTATTGGAAGCTTGACATGCTAATCCCTCTTCTCATTTGTTTTCTTTCCAGCTGTAATTTCTCAGACATAGTCCCTAGGCAAAGAATTATTTTCTAGTTATTATTAGTTTTAAGCAGGGAAAAGTAAATCTGGATTTTTAAATGGACACTACTTTCACACTTCCTACTGCTTTTTTGAAATTCTGGCCTTTTCTAGGAGCTCCAAGAAGGTATTATCCTGTTGTGCTGATAGGACTTGCCTTCACTGCAAATGGCATCCCGCTCATTTTAGCATCAGCCAGTGGGACAGGCTGGGGACTGCTGACTGCTCTAGTTTGCTCTTAAGGCAAAACGGTGACCAGCATCATGAAGGCAACTGGAATTGCTTCTAAAGATGCTTGAATACAGTGCTGCTTTGTGTAACAGATGAGCCCAAGAAAAACGAGCATTTTGAAGAACATTGGATGGTTCACTTTACAGTTATCTGCTGTGAAACTCTGAGCCTCTGAAAACTGTGATCTGTCCCAGTGGGTCTAATAAACTTTGATAGCAAACCTTTTAAAGTGATATCAGATCTAAACTGAGCTTTCATTAAGAAGGGAGACAGAGAGAATGAGAGAGAGAAGGATTCCAGTCTTTTTCTGTGCAAAGATAACTTCGGAAATAGCCATTGGCAGCATGGACTGAAAGTTTAGCAGGCTGAGATTGCTTTAAAAACCAAGGCAAAGAAAATCACCTTATCCGCTTTCCCCTCCTCTGCCTTTTCTCACTCCAAGTGTTGGCTCCCCTGAGGGGCCTTCAAACCTCAAGGTACCAGGATCTTATTCAAGTTGTATCATTTTGGCAACCACTATTCTCTCCTATATACAACCTACTGGGGCAAGGAGGAGTGGAGAATCTCTCCTACCTCAGGGAGAGAGAGCTATGCTTGTCTCTCTTTCATTTCTACTTTCATAACTACTATCTTCTAGTAGAAAAGTCCCTCTCTCTGTCTCTGCTTTGGTGTGGGTATGTTTATCTCGGGCAGTATTTTCAAGCAGCAAAGAGGGAGTATTTACAGCATAGGTTAGACAGCATAGCCTTTCACTACGATTTCTGCCCAAATACTTCCAGGTGCATGACCAGCATTGCCTGAGCAGTGACCAGAGCAGGCAGGGCAAGTTGTGTGGACATGGAAGGATGGGGGCTGTTCACTGCAGCCCCACCAAGTTCAGGATGGTTGGTGTCAAGCCTGATTTCTGATAAGTCACTGTCAAACAGCAACTCAAGTAGATATTGGAGTTCTTTGCTTGAGGGGAGAGGATCCCAGCAGAGGCTGTGTCTGGCAGAGGTGCAGCCATCTCATGGTCAGCCTGACCGCATGCCACCAGTTGCATCTCTGCCTTTTCCTATATCTGATGAGCTGCAAGGAGAGAGTGGTTGGTGCTGGTGTGGCAGGCAGGTATGTCTTTCCGGTGTGGTCACTAACAGAAGTGCTGACAGTACTCTTATCTCAGGCACAACAGCTCCATATTCTGCTCAGCATTAACGTGTTTGGAAGTAACCAGTGGTTTAAGGGTTAAGCAGCACAGAATTAATTTAAAAACCACAGCCTTTATTTTCTCCTCCATTCTTGAAAAGCCTGTTTGGCTGATGCTGGTAATGACTCATCAGAATCTTTCTTAAGCAAAAATGTTGTACAGAGCAGAAACTAAAGCAGAACTAATACATTACAGTAGGTTAAAAAGAGGTGTAGGCAGGGAAATGGGATCAGGGAGATGAAAGATCTTTTGGGGCTTTCTTTTGTGAGGCTTTGTTGATTTTGATCTGCACGCTTGATCTTAGATAAGCTACACTTGCATATTCCATATCATTTAAGCTTGCTCTATTTCTCTGTATTTTGCCAACTCAGTGAAAGAATGTGATGGGGAATAATTTTATGCACTTTTCTTTCCAGGAGAGGAGGAGGGTGGAGAATGTAAATATTCACTTGTAGGGAGGGAAAATGAGAAATTCACACATAAGGGAGTAGATTACACTACACTTCTGTCACACCTTCCACGTAAGTATCTTTAAATATTTCCTGAACTTTAACAATAAAAGCTGCTCAATTCTTCTGTGCCAACCTGTACATTGGAGGGGTTTAAGAATAATTTTTGAGATTAGAAGCAGGACCCTGCAAAATTAAGCGACTCATAAGATGTGGTCAGTGGCGGATCTCTTCTAATCCTTAGCTTTGTATTTTATACACAGGCTCAAGCAGCTACTTTCTGGCGTTAGATGCTCTAAATTATGCCTTACTTTGAACATGCAACTAGACTGGTAAAACTTTAGTCGTTCTTAAGTTCTTAAGTAACTTGTCAAATCAGAGCCTATTATAAAAGGGTCAAATTTAGAGGCTGGTTAACTGTGATTAAAGAGTGACAAAAGGATAACTGTGGACATTTCAAAGCTTGGCTGAAGTCAGTAGAATGACTTACAAGGTTAGAAGACTTCACATGGGTGAAGGTTTTTCACAAGAGGGTCCTGGTTTTAGGTTTCTCCAAAACCACCTAGCAGCTATTACTTTCCTTAAGCCCAAACAGAATGAGTTGCTGGTTTTGAGTAACACACCCAGGCAAGTGTGCAGGCAAAGGGTTAAATTGTGCAACATGTTTTTCAGCTCAGTAAAATGAGAAGCCATCCAGGGCCGGCTGCAGTTTCCAGAGAGATGTGATATGGCCCTCACAGGCTTGGTGGAGACAGGTGAGTTTGGCAGCTGTCCATGGGCAAATGGCAACAAAACTTCTGTTCTCCCACATCACAAAAGCACTCCGGAGACTATCTATAAAATTGTTAAAATGCTTTTATATCCTTTCAACTGCCCTGTAGAAAGGAGACTTGCAAAAGCAGTTTAAAATATTATACTGTTGTTATTAGGGCTGTTAGGTGACCTGAAGGAGTGTTGAAATGTATATTCATTTTAACATCCCCCTGTGAAAAGGGGCTGGACTCCACGGTGATATGCAGGACTGTTAGACAAAGAAAATGTCTTGCAACCAGCTCCAGTGAGTCACAGCAAGCCATGAAGGGGAACTGGGTCACTCAATCTGTGAGATGCAGGGTGTCCTTGCCCTTCATCTGAAGCACCAGATTGGTTTTCAATACCTATGCGCTGTTTGAGGTTGCTTTTCAGCCTCTCTCTGTTAAATCTGTTGTCTCTAAATAACCTCTTCTTAGCTCAGTGGGCTCCTGCTGCAGAAATGCCTTGAGGAGAAGGGGACCCTCGGAATGGCAGCAGTATGAAGGAGGAAGGCTGGATTGTGCTGAGGCTTTGCCACATGCTGGACAGATTCCTAGCTGCCCTGAGAGCTTTTTTTGTGACACGTTTTGCACATGCACATCATAAACAAACATGTGTGGAAAGCTCAGTTGGAGTAGCCACATGGTGTCCCTCAAATCCTCTCACTTTAAGCCAGAAAAATCCCTCCCCCAGGTTTTACCTATCTTTTAAATATGATTTCTGGAGGCTGGAAAAGTCAGTATCAATTATGTGCACAACACACTGATTTGAACTATTTCCAGAGGAGTAGCAGAAGGGGAAGATGGTCTGCTGGATCACTGAAGTAAATCTGTAAACCCACAAACACGCTCATATGCTGCTAAGTAGGTGGAGCTTTGTATCAAAAGCTAAACCCCATAAATCAAATAAAGTTGCTGTCACCTCCTCAAGGCCCTGCTCTCTCCCTGTCTATAGCAGCCCTACATGAACTGATCTAAATGGCTGGGTTGTACAGCCTTCGTGCAGTCGTCTGCAACATGTCTGGGCTGCTGGTACTGTGGATGCAGCACGAAATGGAGGAGGAAGAGAAGACAGCCCAATTTGTGTTACCAATCAAAATGTCATGGAACAACAGCAAGTTCTGCTTTTGGTTAAGCTTAATTGACTTTGGCTTCCTGTTTGCCTCACTCAAGTGGGGAAAACTATGAAGCTGTGCCCACAGGACAGCCCAAAGTGTCATGGCAGCGGTGAAAGACTGGAAAAGACACTGCATTGTTGAGCGCCATCCCCTGCTATTGGAGCTATTGCACGGTGGATGCTTTGCTTCTGAAAACCCCACAAGACATCCAAGCTTCCTCTCCTCAACATGCAGCCCACCTCTCACAAAAACCTGCAAACCTAAGCACAGACAACCAAGAGGCACCAAAGCACAGTGGGCTACAGGAGGCAAGCAAGGACATTCTCAGTTTCTGAAAGGTGTTATTTGATATTTTCCAGCTGACACTGCAAAGTCAGCCACACCTGGAGCTAGAGCTGCTGTGGCTCACACAAACACAACATTGCATCCCAGGGTTTCCAAACCACCAAAGTCGTCAGCTCAGCTCACTTCTCTAGCAGCGTCCCAACTCTGGGCTCACAGGTTTACGACCACGTCCCCCCAGGACTCTACTCTTTTCTCTGTATCCAGCCTTTGCTGCAGCTCCCAGGTTCCAAGGTACCTAAAATAAAGCAAGATCCACTCACTGCAGCTCTAACTCGATTTGAGGGCTTTAACACTAATTGCCTGGAAAAGAGTTGTCTGATGGGTAGGATTTATTTTGCATGGAGAGAAGAATGTATACGAACTTTTGTCTGTCATGAGCTCTTCTACCTGCATGTACTTATTTCTGTATATTTACAGTTTGTTATCTGTGATAGGTCACCTAAGGTCTAGTTCATAGGAGAAAATGGTATTAATTTAGTAAAATCAGATATGATTTAGTAGAACTAGTGCAATCCATTTTATGGATGCTTCCATTTCTGGCTTGTGTAACATATTGATTTAGCTTAAGCTCATTATCCAGAAATTTGTGCTATTTTCTCATGTTGACCAGGTCTGTCACATGATTTTTCTTCTCATACCAGATGGTAGACTGATTTGATTAGATCCTCTAAAGCCTATGTTTAGCTTTACATGCACATCTGGTCCTGTAGCTTCTCTCTGCCTACAGTTACACCCAATTATTCAAACATACTAATTGCCTATCATACGGTTCGAAGTCTGAATTGTTTATTTTAGGAATTGCTTTATTTTTTAGCATGTCACTGAGTGGATTTATTGCTGTCCAGAGACTGCTGATTCTGGGAAGGGAAATCTTTTTCTCTACAGCCCTGTATGCAAAACTGCTTCTCTCTCACCTTCCTTGTCCCCCGTTAGAGAAATTTCACTGAGCTGAAATGCTGAAGCCACTGAAACTCTTTTTTCCTTTTAGCATGGCCAGACAATGCAAATGTTGTTGTAACCTGTTGCTAGCTACCTATGAGGAAGAAAATGGCCACACCAGCCACGGAGACCACGACTAGCTTGGGGAGATTTCTTTTGTGCAAGGTGCGGCTCTAAAACAGCCTCCATGAGCTTGGTCCAACAAAGTACTTATTGGATGTGTTAGCATGAAGCATGTGGAGAGTCTTGCTGAGTTCGCCAAATATTTAAGTGCTTTGCTGGAGTGGAGCCAGAATGGCCAACAGTTTGCAGGACTATACCTTTAGGATAAGATTTTGGAGTCTCCTAAAGTACTCATCCACACAAATGCAGAGAAATATATCTACACCACCATTTTTCAAATCTCTGAAGAGTGATAACTGGCATTGAACCTGGCATCCTTCATGAAAAGCCTTTGGCATTTGTATTAGCAGAGAACTAGCAACTTGTCTCTCCTCTTAAAACAATAACAATAACAACAACAACAGGTCTTTGATGAAAAGGGTCCCAATAACTGATTGTTTTTGAGATGAATTGTAACAGAATAGGAATTGGCCTCTATCCTAAAATGATGCTATATCCCAAAGCAAGTTTGCCAGGTGGCACGTACACAGGGAAACATCTCGCTGTGGTATGTCAATGTCTCATAGTCAACTGCCAGCACTCCCTGCCCCAGCGTCGAGCTGTGCAGCTCCTTGCTTTGTTTTGCTGAGGGTGCAAACAGCACAGAAAGACCAGCTTCAGTCAGTGGGAGCTTTTGCTACTAACCTCAAAGGTCAGGTAAACAGGTCCATGAGGAGAAGTTACACAAAGTCCATTTCCATGACAGCCTATTGTTCTAGCAGACCTAATTCTCCATGAACACCAAAAAAATATATAAACCACCAGACTGTCTTGTTTGACTTATTCCATGTACCCCTTAGCAGATATCAGTTGTTTATTTTCATTCCATGAAACTTATCTAGGTAAGTCCACAATTTTCCAGGCCTCCCTTCCTTTATCCCAAACATCCCCACCCATTCTTAGGTCAGGTGTTACAACCTTTGGTGGCCTAGAATATAGTAATCTTTATTTTAAGTATAGCTTCATTTATTTTGGTTTCCATCTACCTTTCCTGTTCAAACGAAAACACAAAGGTCTATCCCTCTGCACTTTGTTCCTGGTGTACTTCCTGTTGGTACCCTTTTGGTGAGCATTATATTTTTATATTTCCTATGCCATGGTTGCACTGATGAACCTCTGCAGTAAGACCTGTGTCTGTGGTTGCTGCTTCTGGTGTAAGATGCTGTTTGCTTAATCACTAAGCAACTCTCATGAGTTCAGCCCTGGGTTTCTAAAGCAGGCCTGGTCAGCAGGCAGACTATGTTAGCCGTGTTACTGCTTTGGGGAAGGTGTGATTTACTTTTTAAAAAATGAATCCTAGCTTCCTAAGCAAATGAGGTTCAGCTAATGATGTATCTGTGTATATATGGTACAGCAGCTTTGGAGTAAGCTGGCCAGCTTCAGACACATTTACCAGAGAGACAGAGTCCTTACAGATACAATGTTTGGACAGATTTCTGAAAGTCTGGCACTTGTATGGAAGACAGGCATCCAAATTAGTGCCTCATTGAAGGAAGGGCAGAAGAGGAAGGTGAACTGTATTATTAGACCCCGGAGAATTCACACAGGATGCCCTGACCACAGGAAAAGCTTTCTTCAGCTCTTGCCCCTTATTAGCCTCAGATAATCAACCACAAAATACAGAGCCACAGGAAACCAGGCAGCATAATTTCTACTGCTCCCAGAAGTACTTGTTTCTAGCTGAAGAAATTCCAGTGGTGCCACTCTTTGAATGGACTCAGTGGTAACTTTCCATAGCCACTGTTTTGCAGCTGCACCTGTCTGCTGGCTGTGCTGTAAGTACTGCGGGAGTTTGTCCGATTTTAGCTATTTGCACATACACCTGGGTGTCTATTTAGAGCCAGTGCTTTGAAATGTTTGGGGTTTTTTCCCCTGATTTTCCCCTGGAAGGTAAATCAGACTTCTCAGAACTCTCTTTTTCTTCATTTAGATACATATTTTTTTGTTGTTGGAGGACAGTTTATTTTTCACTCTCCTGCAGATCCTGCTCAGATCCTCCCTGTAATCTTGCCATCTCTCTTTGCGACATCGCTCTTCAGCCACACCCTGGATGACGCACTGCCATTTCTCAGCTCATTATATTGTGTGGCTACAAGTCCTGCTGCAAAACCAGCGTGGAAAGAAAAAACACACAAAAATAACAAAACCAGTCCAACCTCAAAGGTGGATATGCAGCTACTGTGAGTCACACCTTAATTTCACAAACGGAGCCTTGGAACTTATGCTCCAAGATGCTGATTAATTTAATTTTTAAATCTCTAAACAATACTGGACAGCGAGAAACAAGAGAAAGAAAATACAGCACCGAGTCTTTAAATGGTGCCAAAAGAGCACTGAGAAAGAAGTGACCTTAACATTTCACTACATGAATATGATAATCTCAGCATTTTAGATGGGTGTGATGAATTCAGAGTTTGTGCCCCACCTAGCCCTTCGAAGAGATGGTATCAAGCCCTCTATACTCTAATTGTTTTACCTTTAATTTTGCTTTTCGAGCTCTATTAAATCTCCTTCATGAGAATAAAATCTAACCCCACCAGCCACATGGCTAGATAAGCTTCACCAGTTCCTCTAATGGGGCGGACACTTGACTGCTGCGAGGATTACTTGCTGATACTGAAATCACTGGGTGAATCCCTTAATCCAGGCCTGCTGACCTGACAGCTAGCTAAGATAGCATGTAGTTAGCACAGCTGATGGACTATGTCTGACATGGTAACATTTATATGTTTTATCACAAATGTTGATACACAACTGTCCTCCATCGTCACTCACTGACAGACAAAGCTTTACTTCAAACTACCAGTCCATCTTTTCTTATAGGTTGGCAAGAAAGGCAAAGGGAGTGAGGGATTGTTATTATTGGGAGGAGTACGGGCGTCACAGTGATGGTGATCTAGATAGCGAGACATGTAGGTACTAGAAAAGTTCCAGGTAGTTCTTGTAGGACTAGACTAGGACCTCATAAACCCAAGCCCCAGTCTACTCCCCAGCACAGCCTCCTTGCATTGAGGACAATTAACTTCCTGGATAAGTCTTATCAATATCTGTTGACCATACGGATCAAATAATCTGCCATTTCTTATTTTTCATGACATGAAATCATGTAAAATTGCATAGGTTTGAGTCTTGGTACAAAACAGAAGATACAGATCTACAGAAGATAAGAGTAATGTAAAATGGGGACTGAAATGTTGGCTGTAGGAGGAAAGTAAGTTGTACTGGAAAGAAGATCAATCCCTATTGGAAGAGGACAGGAAGAGAGAAGATGATGGTGCTCCTTTGTCTTTCCCACTGTTGACTTTCTGAGGATTGAAATGGACACGGAAGAGCAAGGCTGGAAGCGTAGCATGGTGGTCATTCCAGGAAAAAAATTAATCAGGAAGCAAAAGGATGATTTTCTGAAGATCAGAGGGTGTCACTAGGAGGCCGCCTGGGATTCTCTTTTCACTCTGCAAAAGAGCCGTCATACCATTTTAGCCAAACCCTGTAGCAAAGCTAAGGGCTGGTCTGTGCACAGATTTCTGCTGATGTCAGGAAATCAAGCCTGCAACATGCCTTTCATTGTTTCAGGGGGACCTGTGCCTGGACACTCATTCTGATGTTCTCTATTTCAGTGAAAGCAATGAAGTAAGTGTGATTGGACATAACTCATTTGGGTCTTGGAAAGTGAAAATTGTACCTTTGTACTATGTGCTGTTGAAAAGGGCGAATGAAAAACCTGCCCTTATTTCTTCTCTACTCTGCATGGGACAAGTCTCTAGGGCCAACTTTTTGCAACAAGTTGCCCGAAACTCTCACAGTCTTTGAAGGATGCCGCAAGCCTTGCTTAACGAGCACAGTGCAATTTGAGGAAGAAGCTACAGAAGCACAATGTGTTGTTACATATTTAAATAATGAGGATTACAAAATACTATTGTTTGCTCATTAAAACACAGCAACCCAAAGCAAGTGAAATATTATCAGACAGTGCTAATTGAGGGTGTTGCAGTTCTTGATTCTCACATGCTTTGCTGAAACTTTCGGTGTTAGCCTGTCTGACTTCTCTGTCATTTTTATGGACTTTACTAGCTTGCTTGTGTATAATACCAGACCTGACTAAGAGCACTGTCACACACATATTATTGATAAATTCTTGAAAAAGTCACAGTGAGAGAGTGGGCTCTGGACTGTCTGGTCCAGTTTTTGCAGCTGCAGTGACTTCACACTGAGGGTGTTTGTCCGTCTGTTCAGTTATACCAAGCCACAGCATTCAGTCCCAGATCAGCAAAAGCCACAGGCATAAGATATGTAGGAAAAGCAAGTAAGCAGCAAGAAATGATTCATGACTTGAACTGAGATTGCTCACCACCTGGAAGGGTCTGGGCAATACATGAGGTGTGATAGTATAAATCAATACCTCGATGATTCTATGATTCTA
>WEIS01040515.1:0-13624 GCA_013389965.1 Todus mexicanus
AACAAACAAACAAACAAAAATATATTAAAGCACAAATTTCTACCAGAACAGTTACCTTCTTTACTGCAGAGCCCACAGCTTAGTGGATGAGACACCGCAGTACCCCCGTGTCTCCCCATGCTTTCCTGCTGGCTGGGGCTGCCCTGCTCCAGCTGCAGCTCCCTGCAGTAGCACCGGCCTTGACTGTGGGGCAGCAGCCACCCCATGTGCCGGCGGCTGGAGCATCTCGCCTCGCACCGCATGTGCTTCGGTGTCTCCACCCATCTGCATCTTCCAGGCTCTCATGTATTTAATTGCCCCCCCTGTGTGGTTTGCTTTGGCCTTTCTCCACCGCTCTCTGCTTCTCACCCACCAGCCTGAAGAAGATGGAGCAGAAATGGACCTGTCACATGGACCACGCTGAGTGGTGGAGAAGCCCTGGCTAGATCCGGCTGCAGCACTGGCCTCTGAGCGCCTCTCTCTCTCTCAGTGCTCTTGCTGGGTGGAGAAGCTATGAGAGCAGGTCTGAGCTGCAGACAGAAAGGTGTCTCTGTGGGGCTGAGGGATGGGGTGGGAAGGGAGGAACAGTTGCACATTGGCTTCCTCCTGTGAATGCTGGGATGACAGTCACCTCAGCCCTAAGCCCAGGATTGCACCTCTGCCTAGTTTTCATTACCTATTTATTACGGTCTTTTATTTCATTGCTTAACGTCCCTCACCTCAAGCTTTTTGGATTGCGTGAAGAGTCAGGCATTTAAACCTTCTTTAGCCAAACAGCAGGTCCCGTGCCCATGACCCCATCCCATGCCCATGACCCAGCCCCAGGGCCAGAAGTTCAGGCAGCTCTGATACTGCCCTCTCACCTTCAGAGGCCTTTTAGCATGCAGTGTGTTCGCTGCAGAGGGGGCAAAGTCTGGCAGCAGCATCGCTGCTCAGGGGAGAGGAGGCTGAATTTTGTCAGCACGTGCAGTCTTGTGGGCCCTCAGCTTCCCCTGCCAAAGCAGTAGGCAGAGGAGCTGAAAGGTGGAACGGGTAGGAAAATGCCCCAAGAAGGATGGAAGCGGAAAGCTTGACCCAAAAGATGCGCTTATAAAGAACTGTGGCCCCGTTGGCTGCTGAGGAACAAGGGAAAAGGGATGGGAGAAATCCACCTTTTTCCTGCTGGCATCACGAAGGATAAAGCTGGTGTCTCTCTACTGCAGATGCACAGCAGGTCTGGCCTGACTTCCTCAGGGTGGAGGCACACACTGTTCCAGGTGAACACCCAGGAGAAGCATCTGCCCTCCACCAGCCGAGCAGGAGCTGCAATAGCCTTGTTGCAATTGGAAGCAGCCCTGGGCATGACTGATCTGTCTGCACAGAGCAGAGTTAGCCCCAGAGGACTGTGAACTGGTGTTTACTAGCCCACACTCTGGAAGTTCGGTTAAGTGGGACTCTTCCCCATAAGATACAGCCCATACAAACTCCATATCTGGGGCACAACAGATGTAGGATGAGCTAGCTCTCTCACTGGAGCCCCCAGCAGCCGTGGCTGCTTACCTGTTTCTGATGAATATATCAGCTTCTCTGACACAGCTGTGTCTGGAATCACCTGAATGTACCAGCTGCCTCCTGCATTGCTCAGCTTCCAGCAACAGCTGGTGTCTCCTTTCCTCTATTGATGGAAGGGGAAAGCTCTTATTTAACTCCCAAGAGATCCAGTTTGAAGTCTTGAAACCCATCACCCTCTAGCTCCTGGAAGGGCATTCATCTGCACTAATGCTCCCCAGCTACCATCGGAGAGAGAAAGGATATCAGCTGTGAGGGACAAGGAGACTCCTTCACAGGAGGCTTCGCAAGGTAGTGTGAGGGGATGATATGGATCTCTCTTGATCTTGTTGCTTTTCTCCACTTCCAGGAGTGAGAATTGTGTCTTTTCTGTCTTCACTCCTTGCTCCAGAGCCCAGACCTTCATCACACTGCATATCTGACTAGGATACCGGTGGCTGTTTCCTGCGACTAGGCAGTGTTGTGGCATGTTGTGGGTGCTGACAACAATTCTGCTTCTTGCAATCTTTTGCCATTTGCATGGACAGCCAGCACCACCATCCTCTTTTAGATGAGTTCTTTCAGTCCTATGCTCTTCCTTTTCTCCATGCTTGTTGGAGGCCAGAAGTCATCACCCCACTCTTGATAAGAGTCCATTTCCACTTCTTGGAGAGAAACGGCACTTTCCAGGGGCCCTTGTGTGCTTCATGATGGTTCCTGATCTGTCAGTGGCAAAACATTTGTGTTAAGCTGCTGGTTCCGGGGGCTTCTGCTGGGCAGAAGGTGGAGGCAGGAGCATTTCCCCATTTGTAAGAGGTAGCCCAGGGCGACCATCTTACCTTCTAGGCTTTGAGTCAGAGACCCATGTGGCCTTGCTTCTACTGGCTGCTTTGCCAGGGTTGCACAAGCATGTTTTGCTGGTGTTTAGTGGGCAGCAGAGGTGCTGCGAGGCTGGGAAAATGCAGCCTGAAAGTTCATCATGGACAAAGTGTTATCCGTGAGGCAAGTGTCATCAAAGGGGCAGCACATCTTTAGAAAGGGACACCTGCAGGGAAGGTGTCCATGGCCTGCTGCCAGCTCCTGCGAGGAGGGATGTAAGTGCCTCACCAAGCTGCCCCATGGTACAGGGGGCAAGAAGCCCATCAGTGGCAGTGGGTCCAGGCCAGACCAAGCAGATCACCTCAGCCAGAGATGAAGTCTTCTCCTGCTGTCAGGCGTGGCCCTATCAGCTTCAGTAAAAGTCTCAGGGAGCCCCTTCCTGCTTAGACCTCTGCTTCTTTATCTCTGGCTAGAACGCAGCTGGCGGTGAGTTGGGGGAAAGTCATTAACCCAAGTGCCTCAGCTTGTCAGAATTACCGAGGATGAAAGGAAGGACCTTATTTCCCTGGCAGATGCACTGAGAGTGTAGCAGAGGAGAGAGGCACTTCAGCAGCAAGGATGAGAAGCTATGCAGTGCTGGGGTGGGGGGAAAGCAATGTCCCTGCTCTCTGAGAACAGAGGTATTTGTGTTTTACTACCCCATGTTTGAGGGGGCAATTCTCCTTGCGGTGGTAATGCATCCCAGGTGAGATATAAAGCCATGCTCCTTACAATTAAAGATCCCCTCACACTTTTCACAGCGTTTGGACTAAATTACAGTCCTTAAACTTAATTACAGACTTTCTTAAATATCTGTTGCGGTCCCAGCATTACCTTTCTCTTCTTGATGTTTTATGTTGCTCTGTGCCTATTGAGTAGCTGCTTTATTCCACTCCAGAAGTGGCTGCGTTTCAGTGATGTGGGAGATTATTCCTGTACATAGTATGAAAGTCCCCGCAGAAGAAAAGTGCAATATAAATTTAAGAGACTGCTTTTATTTACAAGGAGACCTCTGCTTGGTAGTTGTAGAAATACATTAGGAAGAATGTTGTGTGGGTGTTAGCCAATATATACTCAATTTCTGTATTTTTTTCAGGGTATAAAACAGAAAATATGTGAGTGTGCAGGCTCCTGGGTATAAGTTGTAGATATTAGAAGTAGTGAATGCTACTGTGTAGTTACAAGTGGGGCTTACAAAGAAACTTTCATTTGAAACCTCTTTTTATAGCTGTTCATTGTATTCTGAAAATACAGGGGGGGTTATTATAATTTTCCACAGTTTAGTGCAAGTCCCAATAACTGGTCATCGACAGGACTTTAATCCATGGCTTTTAACAATAGGAACATCAATTCCTACCACGTGCTCTGAAAGCAGCTCCTGACTGGTAATAATAATAGACCATTTTTCTTCCGCGTAAATCAGCCACTGGAAAGCGATGGAGCTAACGTGTCTCATCTGATGTGGAGTTAAGTAATTTGGAATGCCTGAGCGCAACTCTTCACAGCTGCACGAGAGTAAAACAAACAAAAAAAAAAGTGTTTCATCTGTATAAAAAACTTTGCATGGTGAACAAACTGTTCGGGAACTCCTGAAGTGAAGTGGTTGGGATTGGCAGGCACGCAGAGCTGCCCCAGCAGAGCTGTGCGGTGTGCTGCCTGAAGAGTAGCTGTAGCAGCAGCAATAGGGAGCCCTTCTTCTGGGAAGTGGCTTCTTTCGTCTGGAAGGAAACAGGGTGGCAATCAGGGAAAACATAGGGTGGGGGTTCAGATGTTTAGGCTGCTAAATTTCTTGCAAAGCTGATTTATGGATGTATGGATGAGTGTAGTAAACATGACGCAAATTGTATTTTATTCCCTATTGCTATTCAAAGTACAGAAATTTAATTTCTTTCTATACAAAATGCTATGGGTGCACTACTCCAAAATGACATGAAAATGCTTTAGTACCAAAGGGAGAGGAGGCCTGGATTCTTCCTCATCAGCCTGTCCCTATCGCTCTGTGCCAGGAAAACCACTCTGCTTTTGGGTTGGTGCCCTGAGCTTCTCAGCCTGGGAGGGACAGTCACTGGGAGCAGCAAGCAGCACTGGTGAGAGAAGCATATCCCTCCATCACACCANTTTGTCAGAGACCAGTTTTGGTCCGTTGCTCTTTCTCCATTAAACTGCCCTGACATCTTGTCTTTTCCAGGCTGCCCTCAATGCAGGTTCACCCCTGTTTGTAGAGGCAAGAAGCTTACAGCAGCAGGACCCTGTGCAGGCTGCAGAAGAAGCCAGGTGCTGCCACAATCTGTATTTGCTTTGGCCTCACTGATAACTGCTCATCCCGCTCAGTCTGGGAAGGCATTTAATGCAAACAAAAGGCATTCGCAGAAAAACAAGTGCTGGCAGGTTCTGGAAATTGCATTTTAACAGGACACAGTTTACACTCTGTGGTAATAACTGGCAGTTATTACTGGCAGTTTCCAGCAGGGAGCTGAATATCTCTGGTACATTCAGCATTTTAAATGATAGCTGTGGTGTATATATATGTATATATACCCCTTGGGAGTAAGACAGAAGGCAGTTTGGCTCACCATCTGCCACCACTTAGCCCACCACAAAGGGATTCTGGGGTGTTCTGATGGTTACTTACAGCCTGTTATGGTCATATCAAACCAGAGAGAGACACTTGTGCCCTGGAGGCCTTAAACACCCCAAGGAGTACTGCAGGACAGCCCAGGGCCACCTTCACCCAACCTACCTTTCCAAGGAGGGAAGGGGTGCATCTTGCAGGGAGCTGTAGTCTCCAGGACACCTCTTGCCCATGGAAGACCAGTGCCATCCCAGTCCACTTTAGCTGAGTCAGGTGTGTGCCTGACATTTAGACCCTGAGTTGGGTGTAAGGTGCATGCTCAGTTGCTTTGGCATCAAGCATCCTTCCTCATAAGGAGCGAGAGCTCCAGAGACTGACAACAGGTAGCAGGGCTCCCCATGTCCCTGTGCTGAGTGGCCACAGAGACTTTGGGGGGGGGGGGGCTCAACTGATAACGGTCTCTGGCACTTGTTACACTCTGCATCACCTAGATCTGGTCTGGCACCTTCTCCATTTTGCTGCCTCCAGCCCTGGCACAGCCTGAGGGGCTGGTGGGGCTGCCTGGGTGGGGGTGGTGGAACAGGAAGACAGGAGCATTTCAGGGCACACGTCTTTCTCCATGCTTCACTGCCCTTTGTGTCACTGGTGGCAGGCAGCAGGCTCTAACCTGCAGCCGCTCAGATGTTAGGTGATGGGGACTAAAGAAAAGCCCTTAGACCAGATTTCCCAGCCAGACCTGTACTAGTAAAATGTTCCAGTCCAGTTCCGGATCCTCAGCACATTTGTGTATAAAGAAGCCGAGCAACCCACTGTGTCCATACAAGTGATCCACCAGGGAAGCTCCAGAGGGAGGTAGCGCTTGGGTCGCAGCACACGAGCACTGATTTTCCCTCTGCTGCCTTTCACAGAGGATTTTCCAGTATGGGGCAGAAAACAGGGAAGAGGAGAAGGACAGATACCATCTTCCTGCGTAACTTGGTCTAGGGGTCCTGCTCCGGCGGCAGGTTTGGACTAGCTGATTTTTTGAGGTCCCTTGCAATCCCTAACAATCTCTGAATCTTTGCTGGTGGCTGTTGCAAAGGTAGAGCTGGGTGAAGAGAGGGTTTTGAGGAGAGTGGTGAAGGTCTGTGGTAAATCCAGGTTTTGCACAGATTTAGTACGGCAAATAAACCATTTGCTTCTGTAGAAGTAGGCAAAATTGCGTGCTTCTATTAACTCATGGCCTAAAGGGGAATTTGGCTACAAATGCTTGGGTTACAGTGACACTTTTTACCCTCGGAGTGGCCTAAACTGAGCATTATACAGAGGCTGCTGGCCAGCCCTCACACACTGCTGCTTGCCCCAGCAGTGCTGGCGCTCAAAGCTCATAGCGCTTGATGTGCTTTATACTGTAACAACCAGGTCCTTGCCTGAAGCATCGAGCCAAGAGAAGGGTACCCAGCTTCTCTACCACCCTGAATATTCATATATGTCCTGTCTGACAGCCAGGTCTATAGAAAGATAAAAGACCCGCTGCTGCTGCTACCCAGTGGAGGTTTACCTTGGTTGAGCAAGCAGGGGTCTAGTCCTGCCATTTAGGCAGCAGAGTGGCTTCTCGTTGCTTGAAACCCAGCTGTTATAATGGAGAGTTACTCCTAGTTATTTAAAACTTCCATAAAGATGGTATGCCTCAGGTGATCAGCAAAGGCCTGCCCTGGGTAGGAGCTGGAACATGCCAGATGTCCTGCTCGGCCACTGCGGGTGAACAGTGACTTCTTTGCTCTCAAGTGTTACAGCTGCTCAGGGCACAGGCTGAGCAAAAACCAGATGAGAGCGAGCACAGCCTCACTTCCCTGTCTCCATCGCAGCCTCTGTGGGCAGGCACCAACTGGTTTTCTGTTGGTGACTGTGATATATAATACGGCGCTGAGATGAAGCTGTCTCTAGGTGTGGCTTGCACGGTGCAGATCCAGCACTGGTAAGGTGTTTATCTTAGCAGTGTATAAAGGGATTAGAGCTGAAAGCTGAGGTGTGGGGGTGTTGCAGCTGCCAGCAATGCAGCAGGGAGGAGACAGGACTCGAAAGCCCCTTTTGGAAGCAGCAACATCTCCATCCAATCCCCACCTTTCTGTTTTCCCACTGTCCACCCTCCTAACCCTGAGCACCCTCCAAGGTGAGGGCATTTGGTATATCTTGTCTTGCTGTGCCTTGTTCTCAAGAACCAGCTGTGGGTATCAATAAACAGAGCAACAGTCAGTAAAGGCCGTAGCAACATGGGCAGCTCGGGCAGCACCTAAATAATGATGAGACCAGAAAATTGATTTCATTCTGTCTTTGAAATGCCACAAGCATTGACTGGGGCAGTATTTAGGTATTTTTTTTATAGATGGCAGCATGTACCGAACAGAGGTTGAGCACCAAGGGACTTGTGAGCACTGGAGCTTTCCCTGGGAAAATTCAGATGCTGATGGGGGAAGGTATTTACCAACTGGGAGCAAAAGAGCTTTCCTGTGCACTTATTTGGTTGTCTCCTGGACACCCTGGTATGTAACACCCTGGGACAAGAAAGCTCAGAGTCTGCTGGAGATGACCTTTCCTCTTATCAAATCTTGATGTTTGTCCTTCTCTGCTGCCCATCGCCAGCTTCTCGGTGCATTGATGTAACGTGGTGGCATCAATGTTGGGTAAAATGTCTTAGTGTCAGTGCTTTCAAATAGATGAGCTTGGCCTGCTTTCTAAGTTCTTGGGATGTTCTAGATTTACCATCTCACCCCAGAGGACTCCACAGCATTCATGACTCAGGACGTTCCTCAAAAGCTGTGGATGCCACAGATATGTGTCTCTTCTTTGTGGTTTTTGTCACAGCCCTTGCCTGACACGTGGAGACAATCTCTAATCTCTAGATGAGATAGAAAATTTGGTGCAGGCATGGTTTTCCTTGGGTCTTTTTTCCCCAGGCAGAACCATCTAGCCTGTATTGCAATCCACATAGTGGAGGAAAGGGGCTGCCGCCCAATATATGACTCTCTCATGGGGAAACAACTGCGGCACCTCCTGCCTTTGTCCAGAAGTGAGTGTCAGATAGTGTTTCCCACCCCCTTCCTCACTCCATCTCCCCACTCCATACTAATCTTCACCATAAGTGTTTGATTTCCAGCCTGGAGAGATCAGCAGCAGATTTCATCCCTGGATCCCACTGAAGGGGATCACACCAAAATCCCATCCTTGGCTTGCAAGGCACAGGGAGAACCAGCTCAGGCCCAATGGTGAGCCACTCCAGTGGGATCCAGTGCCAGTGGGACTATGTCATCCTCAAGCTTCCAGGTCACCAAGGCCAGTAGAAAGTATACATTGACCTGAGAGAAGCATTTAGAAAAACTCCCACAAAACGAGTTAGACAAAGACTGTGTATTTGGGGATACTATGGAAGATGGAGGGGGTCCTGTGGTGTCTCTTGTTTCTTTTCCCATTGGTATCCTGGGTGGGGACCCTCGGGTAGAGCCCCATTCTCCACCCACCTCCCTCATTGCCACCACGTCTTGTTCCATCCCTGCTCCACATCTCATACGGTGCCATCACCATCATCGAGCGGAGCTGGGACCCTCTCGCCACCACAATACCGAGCCGTCCGCAAAGTTAAAAGCACAAAACACGAAGGGACTGAACTGAACCTTTTAAACAGGGTGAGATGTTTTATAAGCGTTTCCTCATCCATCCCCCCTTAGCCCTGGTGCACCCACCGTGTAACCTATAGACTCTCAACGTGGATTGTTTCATTCAAATAAAGCTGCAGTACTCGAGTGGGTGAGCCTGCGTGTCCCTCTGTGCCGGGTCGGGATGACAAGGTGCAGCCTGCAATTTGTGATCACAGTGGCTGGGGCAGGGAGGGGTTTGTTTTGCTGCCTAACACTGAGGCACATGCCAGTGTTAGACCCTTGGGTCTTCCCAGAATGTCTGGTTAGGTCCCTGGGGAAGACTTCTAATTTTTTTTCTCAAACCTCACCACAGCAACTGGGCACAGGGCATGGCATGGGCAGGTTTGGGGTACAGAGTGCTGTGGGAGCCTTCTGAGGGGAGCATGGGGTGGACAACACCGAGCCCGCCCTTGATGTGCCCTTACCCAGCACTGCTGCTGCCTGTCCCAAACTGTCTACGTTTAGGGTTCCAGGGCAAAACCCCACGGCACAGATTTAGTTTTCCCCTCTCTCCCGCTCCGTTTCCCCCCTCAGGGGAAAGATAGGTAGAGAGAGCAACAGGTAAACAAAGAGGGGCTTGCTCGGAATTGGAAGTTAAGATTTGTAATTTTAACAAGTAACAAAAGGTATTAAGGGAAAAAGGGACATATAGAGAGAGGGATAGGGAAGGGATATACAGATATATAGAGATCCGATCTCGGATGGCGACGGATTTCCCCATACGACATGGAATCAGGCCCGGCCACCCCTGGAACAAGCAGTGACCAGCACGACGCAGGCAAGAAGGGAAAAGGGGGCAACCCAGCTTTCTGTGCCCCCTTATATAGGGGAAGGCAGGAAAGAGAAGGGAATACCTGGATCACCTGACCCCCCAAGGTCCTTAGTGCTGCTACCCCTTCCCGTTAACTCTCAAACCACCACACAAACCTTCCCACCCCAGATCAGCAGCTATTGAGGTTGCCGGCTCCTGTTGCCACTGAGAAAAGTTGGTCCTCTTCTGTCCCTTGCTCTTGGCCTCTCCTGCAAGGAGAGGAGATGGAGTAGCAGCTCCAAAACTAGTAGGTGTGAAACAAATCAGCAGTCATGGGATGTCAGTGAGGGAGCAGGTCCCCTTGTGCCAGGGGGAATCAAGGAACAGGCGATGCCAGCCATGCCTCATGCAATGCCTAAGATGTTTGTGGGTAAAGGTGTCTTCTCTGCGCCAAGAGATTTGCTGGGCTACTCAGCTAGAGCCTAAGTAAAAATTGTCTTATCCCTGCACTGTGGTTAGAGCAGCACTTAGGAGAGCTGGATGTGAGAGCCAAGCATAGTTTTGTTTTACACCCCACAAGTGGCAACTGTTGGCTGAAGCTTCACAGATGCTAAAACATTAAACCAGCACCCAGGCACCTGCCCGGGCTGTGGGCCAGTGGATTACGTAAGGTACAGCCATACTCTCCGCTTCTGCTGCTGGTGTTACGATGCTGAGTCAGTGGCATCTTGGGCTGCCTGGAGAAAGTTTGGGACGGAGCTGAAAGCAATGCAAAAGGGCAATCCAGCATTTCTGCCTCCTATGGTCTCCTCGCTGCGAGTGGTTGTCAGACCTACTGGCAAAGAGGATGGCTGGTTCCTTCAGGGGAAAGTAATCATGCCTAGTAAATGCTTTCTTTATTCTCTCTCATAATGAAAAATAACTGCTCTAGATGGGAGTCCAGAGGGAGCTGGTTACTGGAATTACTGTGGAGCTTCATGTCTTAAAGATGGAAAGTACTATTAAACAAATACATATATATATATGTATGTATGCAACACATATATTACATATAGGCATACATATGCATGCACATAGCAGACATATCTGTCACTCCTGCACAAGTTCAGCTCACCCTTGTCATGCACATGTTGAGACAGAGTCCAGCCCTGCTGTAATTTCTCCTTAGAGCCCTCCCATTCTTTAGCATACACACCAGAACAGCTCTGGGGATGGGCAGGGGATGGGCAGGAAAGCAAGCAGCAGATTTTAGGAACCTGCCTTCATTTCTTGCATGGGTTGGGAGGTATATAAGGCAGGGAGTACAGCCAGACAAGGAATGTGTGAGGTTGTTAAATATCACCCAGAGAGATGGAGTCTGCTGCAGCCACTGATCTGTTGTCCTGTCACTTTGTATTTTTGTAATTAATTGTTAATTACACTTGTTCTAGTTGTCCCAACACTAGGGTCTGCTTTGTGAAAGCTCTCATACCTTTAATTGTGTTACCAGCTATAAAATAATGCATTCTCTAGAAGCGTGGACTCTGTCTCTCTCAAAGAGGGCACTGCCATTGAGAATCACCCAGACTTTACTCTTCAGTTTGTGTCTCTGCCTTACACCCCATCTGTGGTCCTTCTCACAACCTGCAAAATAACCGATTCCTGGACTTCATGTTGCAATTCTTCCCTGAGGGAGGAGAGGATGTGCTGGCAGATTAGAAACTAAACTGAGGTCCAGGCTGTTCCTGCAAGGTGCTCCGTACCATTGATTGTACAGCTGCTATGGCTCAGCCCCTCCTGCACGCTCTGCAGACAGCAACATCACCTCCAAAGGGAGAAGCGATGCTAATTTTGTTAAAGCTTTATCACTGGGAATGCCCACCAAAAAGGCCACAAGGGAGCAAGTCGTTTTTGTCTTTGGCTCGGTGATTTGATGCTGTGCAATAAATAAAGCCTGAAGCCAGACAGTGAGTGATGAAGATCGAAAGCAGTATTGACTGCGTGCTCAAGTGAGTACAGCCCTTCACATGAAACCTGCAGAAACACTAGTTGTAGGGTCATTAAGAAGAGGATCGTGATGCAGATACACAGGGATGCTTCACTGAACTTCTGTGGGCTCCAGGCTGGCTGAGCATGGGAGCGCTGGCTTTGCACCATCACGCATCTCTTGTTGGTAAGCTCATGTTCCCATGCAGGGCAGCCCTGGTACTCAGTGCTTAGCAGAGGCTATTTTCTGCTGTACTAACACATGAACCCAACTCTTACAGAGTCTCTCCCCCTCCCTGGACAGACAGAAGAGGAGAGGTGCTGCTCCTGCCAGATGGAGACCCAGCAGCATCTTGCAGGAAAGGGTGAGGAGCAGAGCTGGGTAAAAATGTGGTTGAGAAGCTGTTCCTGGTGCTGGGGAGTGTTGAAAGCCACAGAGCACTGAACTGGGATGGCAGGGACCAGGTCTGGGTGAACAGCCCTGCTTTTCAGAAGGAAGCATAGGAACCACTTGTGTGGTTCCCTGCCAGGAATCTGGGGGTGGATATGTGGTCAGGGATGGAGGGAGGAGATGTAGCTCATCTGTGCAAGGCTGTAACTCACCAGTGAAGGCAGATGCAGGGTGCCAGCAGGTGCAGGGTGCCAGATGTGTGAAAGAAGGGCAGGCAAGGCTGCATGCACATAAGAGCACTGGGTGTGCTGTGTGTGCATGGGGTTGTGCATACATGTGAGGGCTGTGTGAGTGGCGTACCATTTCAGCACAGCCTTTGGATCCCTTTTCCTCCATTCCTCTCTCCCCTGAAGTTCCCAAGCAGTCCTGTCTGACCATGAGTCTGTGACAGTTTCCCAAAGAGGAAGAGAACACTTGTTATGAGCTAAAACTGCAGAAAATGCAACAATATGTATTTTAAATATTCTGACCCTGTTTTTCTAACAAGACCAAAGAAAAAAAATAAATGGTGCTGACTAGAGAGGAAGATTTATGGCTTGTACGACAAGGCCAGGATTTATAAGCAGAACAAAGTGACCTAAAAAGCAAAGAAGATTTAGAGATATAGGCTGCACCATCACAACAGCATCCTGCTGGCCCATGTGAGCCCTGGAGCAGAGCAGGGTCATGAGTCTGGCTGGGAAAGCCTTGTTCATCAGCTCAGTGTGCAGGGGAACAGGAAGACTGGTTGGATTAAATTATGCTTGGGTATCTGGTGATGGATGGGGCACCTCCCTCCAGATGCCTTTTTCCACACACACTGCCTTGTTCTTCCATCCTGTAGCCTCCTATATCCACCACACATTCACCCTCATGAGGGCTCTGACTGCCCTGACTCCCTCCCCCAGCCCTTTTCTATCAGCAATAGCCCTGTGCTGACGCCAGGTACAGATCGCTGATCTCTGGGAAACTCTCCTCCCTCCATGGTCTGCCACCAGCACTGTCCCACCTTGTGTGGGGACAACCACCTTAACTCCCTTCAACCTCTCGCAACTGCATCTTGACTGTTTTTGTTGCCCTGGGGACTCTTGATGGGAGGAGGCAGAGGGTGCAGCCTGGTCCCCAGGGTACCCAGCTCCTCTGTCCTCATGTTCCTTGGAGCAGGGGAGAAAACAAGAGAGCCCATGTCCATGCGGGGCAGACATGAGAGGAAAAGACCTCAAGCGGAAGGGCTGCCACCCACAGCCAAGGCAGGGGGTGCCCTGCATCCCCCTGGTCACTGCCCTACTGCAGCAGGGGCTCGGGATGCTGGAGCCATCCACACCAGGTCCACTACCTCATCTAGCATAAGGCAAAATCACTGTCTGCTCCTGCACCTCGGCTTTGGCACGGAGCCAGTACTCCTCCCCACCAGGGAGACGGAATGGGGATTAATTAGCTAATGATTTTGTATCGCCTTGAGGAGAGATGAGCTAGCCCAGCGCCTGATACCTCGCAGCTGGTGGCTGTGGGGGGACACCAGGCAGGATGACGGCTTCAGCAGCTGAAGCTCTGAGCTGCTCTGTCCATCCCTGTTTGCTGTGGGAGCACACTGCCGGAGAGGGCTAACACTCCCTGGGGTGACAGGGATGGCTCAGCCCTCACCTGCTAGCCAGGTTGGGGAGTATGTGTGGAGCAGGACCCCGCTGGGTCAGGCACCAACGCTTCCCAGGGAGCAGGGTGCTGCATCTCAGGTGGTTCCCAATGATGTTTCTGTTACAGCTGCAGCTCACTGGAGGGGCAGTGGGCTGGGGAGGGAGCCCTTCACGAAGGCAGCAGATGGAAGGGTCCTGGCTGCTCTAGCCAGCCCAGAGCTGCCCCCAGTGCAC
>WEIS01040520.1:5771-23481 GCA_013389965.1 Todus mexicanus
CCAATCTCAGACAAAACCCCAGTGTTTCTGGTGCCCTTGAGCTTAAACAGCTCCTCTCCCTCCTTCATTCTCGCGTGGTTCACTCTCCAGGTACCTCACATATTTGCAGTGTTTGCCGTAACACAGCTGAGTGTTCTCAGCTCCCCATCCTGCTTTCAGCTCTTCTACCCTGTCCCAGTTTGAATTCATTTTGCTCTAATGAAGAGTGACCAACACTGTGTCGAGTTCCAAACTGATACCCCTACTGGGCCTTAAGCTTTTCCTAGATAGAAAATAGAAGGATTGTGCTTCTCTTCTCAGAATCTTCATGCAAAAGACAAGTTCAAAATGAAAATAATTTTATCTAAGATGTCTGAGCAATGTATATGTACCCAAATACATTAATTATTGCTATTCCATCAGGCTAGCAGGACCTTCTTTTCCTATTCCCTCACCAAAGCTAAGAGATTTATAAAATATCTAGGAAGTAAAACAAAATAAGAGTATTTTCAATGATGGTGGGTGTGTCTTAAGCAGCATCGTAAGCTCTGATAATAAAAACTACTCCATCCACTCACCTGAAGATATTAACAATTAACTGCAAAGCCGTTTGCTGAACTTCCGTATTCAGTTTCTGTTGCCAAGCCCTTCTGCGCGTTTGGAGCTCGCTAAGATCTGTGCTGGCTCGGAGATGGCAGAGCTCTAGATCATAATGCAGCTGAAGACTCTCCACTCTGCACAGAGAAGAAAATTCTCAAGTTATATCCGAACACCAACAATTTTTTCCATACCTTCTATAAAAAAAAGTCATTTAGGCCTCACGCATCTTACAGCCAGAGGAAGTGTGAGATTGAGTTTCAACCGCTGATGAGCCAACAAGATTCCTGGAAGAATTAATAGTAAATGACGGTGCACTCAATCTTCTTTTTGAAGTACAGTAAAGTTCAGAGAATAATCCGTATCAGTAATAAGAAAGAAGCAAGCGTTCCAGGTGTTGTAAAATAATACCGCTGTGATTATGACTGCTTCAAGTTATCTGTATATTAATTGCTTGAGGCTTTCAACTTGCCCTTATCAAGTACAGTGGAGTTTATATGAAGGAAATAATATAATAATAAAAATAGAAAATAAAAAACTTCAAGCGTGTCGAGCCTGATTCATGCACTACAATAAGCGCAACTTCGACATCTTCTCACCTTTTTATGAAGGTTTCTGCTGCTTGTGCTGGAACATCTGGAATTTCAGGTTGCTCTTCAGCCGTTTTTGAATGCGTAATATCTCCATTATCTATGTTAATTAGAATTAAGTCTTCGGCTTCCTTTTAACGAAAGAAAACAGAATGATTATAAATATAGTTAAACTGCAAAAGTATTTACTTCTTTATATAGTCCTCGGGCAATGAATTATTTCAGCGAGAAGACAAACCAGAAAACGACAGACTCTTCCCTCCCAATTAGAAGACGGCAGGAATAACTAAACAATTACTATGAATAACTAAACAATTACTATGAATAACTAAACAATTACTATGAATAACTAAACAATTACTTTCAAGGGAAATAAATGTCATTACATTATTAATCTGCGCACACCAATATTTGGAAACCTGCTGTGCTCTTCAGACAGTATTAAATTAATACTAGATCTTTAAGCTTATCGTTGAAAAAGTACATGTACCAAGATATTGATAGTTCTGATACTGCCTCCCGTAACGTCCTTGTGAGCAAGCTCAGGAAGTGTGGGATAGAAGAACAAACAGAAGAACAGTGAGACGGATTAAGAAATGGTTACACAATAGAGTCCAAAGAGTGGTGATCAATAGTGCCAAGTCCAGCTGGAGACCTGCAACTAGTGGAGTCCCCCAGGGACTAAAACATACCTTGCTAACTTCGTCAAAATGATCGATATGACATCCCATCAGGAACGATGTTGGGGCCATGACAAAATCCAGCATCTGACGAGAGAGAATCGGCACAAAAGTGTGTTGCCACTGCAGAGGGTGAAGGTACAACATAAAGCATTCGGCGACGAGAGTCAGAAGAGCCCAGTCAGAAGAGAAGAAAACTATTCTCTGCTCCGTCAAGATACAAGTCATAACCTGGGAAAAACAAAATGCTACACGTTTATTGACGAGTTATATCTAGAACGTATCGGGTATGTGCAAATCTTTCAGCTGCTTGTGAAACTCAGCCTTACAAGCCCCAGTTTTTTAATAGCTACCTTACGTATTTATACTTTGAAATAATACCCACTCAGGATTCTTACAAAACTAATAAGAGAAAAACAGGAAAGGAGATAAAATTCCAGTGGCACTGGGAAGCCAAGGAGAGTTTTGCCACCCGTGTCAACCAGGGTATGATTTAGCTGGAATTACTGAGAAGATCTGTCACCTTTCTTTCTCAGTATTAGACCATAAAATGTCTGTAAAAAAGCACCCAGAGGAAGAACGTAGAATCGCAGCATGATTTGGGTTGGAAGGGACCTTCAAAGGTCATTCAAAGGTTCTCTAGTCCAACCCTCTGCAGTGAGCAGGGACATCTTCAACTAGAGTGGGCTGCTCAGAGCCCTGGCCAACATGACCTTGAATGTTGCCCGGGACGGAACTTCTACTGCTTCTCCGGGCAACCTGGGCGAGTGTTTCATCACCCTTCTTGTAAAAAAAAATAAAAATACTTCTTTATATCTAGTCTAACTCTACCTTCGTTTAAAACCATCAGAGCAATTCAAGGAGCCATCCAGAGATGTCCACCTTTTTCCACTGATCAAGAGGGACCCGATGGCATCGAAGCACCAAACAGATGCCTCCACTTAGGTAGGAAGAATTTAAGCCAAGAATAATGCAACATGTGAGGTATCTCGCAGAAGGGCTGGCACATAAAATTCCACGCTCAAGATGCACCAGTTGCAAAGGATCATTTAGGATTTGAGACAATTTTATTCATAACATGCACGTGAGGGTAGAAGTCCACGTGGGCGGAAGAATGGGCATATCCAAAAAAAGCCAGTACTGCCTCATTTCTGGACTGCGGAGGTTTAAAGTCATCCCTGGAAAGAGGCCTCCAGTCTGCTCTGGTATTTTCTTGTCTTTCTCCACCATTATTTACGCTAACGCTATTCAGAATTCCTGGGTTTATAATGGTTTGGGGCTAACTAAAACATCTTGGTTCTTTTTAAACCAGAAATTAGCAGTACTGTGAATCTCTACCACATTTTGAAGTAATGAGTTAGTCTTACCTGCAGCACCTGCTCTGGCTTGAAACACAGCAAAGGAAGATGAAGATCCAAGTCAACAATCGGACTGTCTGGATCCTCTCGTGAAGGAATTATTATTTGAAGCGGTTTCATATTAAATACCTGTAATAGGAGATGTTTTCCATTTATTCCTTAATGCAAAGTTTCCCACTACACATATAATTCAGGATTTCAGTTCCAACTACAAAACATTACTATTAATTAAGAGCAAGAAGATAGATATTTGCATTCTGTAGAAAACTGAGAGGGAAATTTTAAAAGAAATAATCACTAGTTAAAGAGATTAACATGTAGTTTGTCTCCTTCCACTCCCATGGGTTGTTTAGCCAATGGCACTTTAAAATTACATAAATTTAAAATTATATATATATATTCCTTGAGCAGAATTAAACTCACTGTATCATAAGCATAACAAAAATAATGGAATGTATATTTGTAGACAAAACTGGGAAATGACAAGTATTGATAACATTCATACAGGAAGCAGAAAAAAAAAGAAGCAAATAACTGAGCTCAGGTGCCCACGTGAGGAAGAGAGAACAGGCCAAAATGGATGAGCTCTTTCAGCATTTCAAATACTCCAGCTTCAATCTCCGGATGGCATATTCTGCACGTGCTGCATATTTCAGCACTTAGCAGCTGGTTTAGCCGATCGTTCAGATGATTTTTCCAGCTCTGCTATTTTTGTTCCGCTCCTAATCCCTCATTCTAGCATCAAGGAAAGCATCTGAGGAGAAGTCTGTGGCTGAAGCGCTGCTTCCCTAGAAACCATTTTAGTAGATAAAAACCAGTGTGTGCTGAAATCACTGGCTCAGCTAAGATCTAGCTGGACTTGGGAAGGGTTATAAAGAAGAAAATACAGCCCACACATCTCAGCTTCGACACGGAATACAAACGTTGTTGTGAGTTTCTCCTCTCAGGTTTTAGCTGAACAGTAGCCGATCCAGAACATCTAATCCAAGGCACGCTGTTCTGCTTCGCCAGTTGTTCAGGCAGAAGAAGAGAACAAGTCCAGAGCAGCACGTGTTGTTCCAGCAACTGATTTCCGTGGCCTCTTTAATTCTCAGTCACAGCACTGCGCGTCCACCCCTCACACACTCAGGATGACAGCCACGAGCATCCACGTCAGGCAGCGGGTCTTGGTATCAGACCCAAGATAGGGAACTCCCACACTTTGGTTGAGGGACAGTTACACGATTTGCTGGAGTTTATTCGTGTGTATCCAACGAGGTGGCGATGCCACACTGGTCTGGTGACAGGTCACCTTTCATTCTTACAGAGCAGTTACAGACTGAAGCTTCCAACCGCTTGTAGCAGAGATCGGATGGGCTGCTCCTCTAGAAATCAAAAGCCAGATTATGCTGTTCCCAAATCTACTCCGGCATCATCTCAGAGATGGCTTGAGCCAAATCCTTCCCAGAAGAGCGTTAACAATTAAACACCACGAGCGGCTGGTACACCACTGCTCGAGCCTGCACCCTGGTCACACCGTTGTTTTAGGCACTAATAACTCAGTTTTATTTTCAAAGCACAGGTATTGACAACTTTTTAATACCAGCAAGCACAACCCCCGACCTGCCAGTGAAGAACGTTGCCCCGGTTTATAGAAACCAGCATCTTAGTGCTTTGTAACACAGAATGTGAAAGTAATTAGGAAATCCAGCATCAGTAATTACCAAGTGGAGTGGTCCTGGTGGCGGGCTGGGGATTAAAAACAACTTGGCTGCAAATTCTTTCACGTGCTCCTCAACGTCTAAATCCTTGAAAAGCCGCAGTTGCACCAGTAAGCTGAAATTAAATTACAGAAAATGGCTTATAACTAGCAACATGGAAACAGGAGGAAAAAAAAACACAAAAGCTTTTTTTGCTGATAACCTAGAACTAAAAAAATAACATTGTTAGGAACAATGGAGCTATTACTCCAGCTAATTAATTTCGAATTTCTTAGATGCTTTAATGCCTCCATTTTATTCTAATGATGTTGCTGTGTCAGAAGCAGGGGGGTTTTAACTTCCATGCATAAAATAGCGCTGAATTTCAGGGACGCAGATGGCACACTGAGTCTCTTGATGGTAAAGAAAACCTAGAGGTGAGATGCAGCTAAAGGAAGTGTCAATATTAGAGAGACTGCGTGAGCAACAGAACACCCGCAGCTGCAACATCGTGCCATGGAGTTTGTCCCACCCCAAGCATCAGACATCAGCTGTGGGATGGAAACCAGCACCACAGGACAAGGGAGGTTGTAGGCATGGGCTTAACTGCAGGGCGTTTTGTTCAATGTCTTCACGTGCCTGTTTATAGCAAAAAAACCCAACCCACAAACCTTTACAGAATCCAAAATTTAAGCCTGCAAATGTGTTTTTATAAAAGTAGGAGCTTAATATGGTTATATTCTCCCTTGAGGTTTTATTCCAGTTTGCAGTTTTACTGGTTTCCTGCAGAAGACTACTTGCTCATCAGGAAGAAAAGCAGTCCAGAAAGCAACTGAATAGGTCAAGAGATCTATCAGAATCCAGGGCATCGTATTTGTGTACGGCATTTAGATTCCTGAAGAAGAATATTCTGCCGTATATTACTGAGCTTTAAACTGGATTAACAAGACATTTAAGTTCACTAAATTCACATTTGGAAACCACCCCGAGCTGAGTACGAGGCTGTTACACACACCCCCAGAAAATTCACAGGCTATTCAGGGGTGCAGAGAAGGCAGGGGAAGTGGAATTTTAGAATTACCAAAGAAAACCAGACTGTGGAGTCATGAATTTAAACAAACAGACTGTCACACTTAGTAATGTGGGCTAACAGCATAGGCAGACATGCTGCTTTTTGTGGTTTTTTGAGACAAAAAAGCACCTATCAACACATCCAGTAAATGTTACAGTAGCAACAACCTGACCCTGCTGCTGAAAAAGCCCCAGACGCACAGCAAGGACGGGAAGAGCTCCCTAATCAGTACACTGTGCCCATTAATGCCACATAATAGCAGCTGACAGCTCTGCCCTGCAAACGTCTGCTGAAATAAATGAAGTCATCTCTGAAACGTTCAAGCGGCGAGCTAAGGAGTTTATGAACCTTCCATTACCTCTATTAACTGTCCAGAGACAGCTGGACATCTAAGAAGGGTTCCTTTGTGCTGCCTCAATGCTGCGAGCGATTTGTACGCTTCCACCTTTTCCGCCGGCAGCGGAAAGGACGAAAGCCCAAGGCTGGAAGATTTGCTGTTTGAATGGAGTCTATTCACCCATCTACCCAGGACGGGAGTTGATCCAGAAGGAGATCACCACCAGGAATATTTCGCTTTTCATGGAGTGGAACAGATTAAGAGAAAACTACCTGTGCCAAGAGCCCCAAACCTCTCGACTGAAAACTGAACCTTTTGCACGTAGAATAACCCAACAGCCGCGGCGTTGTGAAGCAGCCCAGCTGGACATCTGTTTGCTTTGGAGAGAGGCAGACCCGCTCCATCCAAATCGTTGCAGATTTTCAAGCACTGTACACCAGCACTATCTAAGTTATAAAATTAATTGCACAGAACACGGAGACCTCGCTTACTATCGCGAAGGTTTGCAAGGTCCCCTTGCAGTTCAAAGCACCCACGTGGATTGAGTGATTGACATATCTCAGTTTTGAGCTGTGATTTCTTCTATTCTCTGCCACTTGGAAAAGTTTAGCACCAGGGGTTTGTTTTATCTGGGAGTGCTTCTGATGATAAAATACCTTTGAGGACTGTTCTGAAGGAAAACAAGTACCAGCGACCCATAAGCAACCCCATACACTGCAGGTCCTGGAGAAAATAAGCTACACACAGCCGAATTCTGGAGAAGAATTAAATCTTTTGCTGCAAAAAAAATGGTCCTGAATGGAAACAGAATCCTTTTAGATGTTACTTCAACAGCAGGCCTTCAGCAGCAATAGCAAACAAGCTTTTTTTTCCTGTTAGTTCTTAGGAGGAAAAGGCTACATGCTAGAAAAAGGTGACTTGAGGTCCACTGGCAAGTGTTTTCAAATCCCTAGACTCACAGAATGATTCATGGCTTGAAGCCTCCTGCCAAAGGCCACTGAAGATACCAAGGATGCAGGTGTGCTGCTGAACATGTCATTAGTTGTTAAGTACAGGAGGCACCACTACTTGAGGTCGCTCGCTCAACGAAAACATTTAATTACATTTTTTTTTCACCCGTTGGCCACCTGATCACAGCTGAGGCGTCCAAAATGACAACGACTCCCTTTCCTGGTCTTCAGGAAAACAGCGCCCATGTTTTGTCGTGTTGCAAAAAGCTTAATGGTCCTGAGCAGTACAGGGCATCATGCTCAAAAGATATCCTAGAGGTTTTCACTGGAATTCCTTCTATCCCGTTCAGAGCAGCCGCACATCCCAGCAGCTGTTTCATGTCACATAGAAAAATCTCAGTAACACAACCAAACTAAGGGAAAATGGTATCTCCCCACCCCTTCAGATTAACAGATCTTCCTTTCCTCCCACTCGAGTATCCTCTGGCACAGTAAAATACCTTTTGTAGTAAAAAAAGAAAACCACAAAACGCACCAGGGCAGACAACCCAAAATTCTCTCTCAAGGAAAATATGTGATGATTATGAGATACTAAAAAATAATAATAATCTAGTTGAACTCCCCTATAATTCTTCAGATATTAACAAATCACTTCAAGCTTAGATGGCAGGTTCTTGATAAATATGAACTCAGCTTAAATGGAAGAGCTGAAAAACCTACTATACATGATCGAGGCGGAGACATTTAATCATAATGTTTAAAACACCAACCAGGGGCGAAGTTTGCATCCCTAGAGAGTCAACTCCACCTGGTTCCCGTCTGCTCTAAACAAAAAAGAGACCCAGAAACATTTCTGTAACCTCTGGAATTTTCTATTTTTCAGGGTTTTCCTCAACATTCTCCCACTTGTCCCTTAATGGGCTCTTTAAAAATCCATTTGCAAACTGACCACTTACTGCAAATTCTCTTTCCTCGAGATTTGAGACCAGAAAACGGCAGCAGTGAATCAGCTCCTGCAACACCAATGGCTGATGTAATTGACTTACATTTAAGAGCGGAAAAAGTGATCCGGGCAGGAAAGAGGAAAGGAAAACAAACATTCCCTTTTATTTTACTGACCCTCTTGATTTCACATCAACCTGAACCTAGTTTCCATCGCGTTGAAGTCCCCTGTTCACATTCAATTCCTTTACTAACACTTTGAAAATGCCCGAGCAGAGGTAGCACAAACAGCACCGGTGGCGTGTTCGCTCATACTTAAGCGCTGCCACAGAGGCAACATCCGACCTGGCCAAGAGGAAGACACCGCTTTGTTTCGCCAGGGCTCTCCTCATCTAAACCAGGGCAAGCCAGTCAGTGCTCCAACCAGATCCAAGCCCACAGAACTTGGAAGAAGAGGTGCACGGAGTGGGGAAGTGAGTGCTCAGGTCTCCTCCTGGTCCGGAGTCAGGTGAGGGGCTGATGATGCACCTCAGCGAGTACCCAGGAAGCAAACCCTTGCTTGCTCAGCCGCCCAGCGTATCGACCCTCGACAGCACAAACAGGAAGACTCAAGCTCCGAGCCAATGCCCCAAGATCTTTCAACTTACGTGTAAGAAGCAAAGACCAGCAAAAGGAAAACGCTTGACTTCAAATTTGACTGTAAAAAAGTTGGACTGGGATTTAGTAAAATAAAACTCTTCTACCTTCAAACGACAGGTCTGCAAGTGAAGATTAGTGGACCTGGTGGAGTGAGGGCAGAGGAGGATGACGAAGATGATCAGAGGGATAGAGCACCTCTCCGAGGAGGACAGGCTGAGAGAGCTGGGGGTTGTTCAGCCTGGAGAAGAGAAGGCTCCAGATAGACCTTCTAGTGGCCTTCCAGTTATCTGAAGGGGGCTACAAGAAAGCTGGAGAGGGACTTTTTACAAGGGCAAGTAGTGATAGGACAAGGGTAATGGCTTCTGGGGGTTGTTCAGCCTGGAGAAGAGAAGGCTCCAGACAGACCTTCTAGTGGCCTTCCAGGATCTGAAGGGGGCTACAAGAAAGCTGGAGAGGGACTTGTTACAAGGGCAAGTAGTGATAGGACAAGGGTAATGGCTTTAAACTGAGACACAGGAACAGGTTGCCCAGGGAAGCTGTGGATGCTCCATCCCTGGAAGTGTTCAAGGCCAGGCTGGATGGGGCCTTGAGTAACTTGGTCCAGTGGGAGGTGTCCCTGCCCATGGCAGGGGGGTTGGAGCGAGATGATTGTTAAGGTGCCTTCCAACCCAACCCATTCCATGATTACCCAGTAAAATCCAATATAGAGACAGGCTCCTTGACACAAGGAGTTTTTAATCTGCTTGAGAATAGAAGCAGATCGATTTTGACAACATAAAAATAACCTTAAAATAAGTTCAATTACAAAATAACAAGACAGACCCATGCTCACTTATCTTTTAACTTATCTAGTGTTTCTAACCAGTGAAGTACTCAGTATCCTAAGTTTTTTCTCTCCTAGTTCTACAACAGCCAAATTAACCACAATATTCCCTTAAGTGACTTGGGATTATTTGAGGTGTCATTAACTGCTTATTAATACAGATATTCATCTTCTTATGACATTTATATGGTGCATTCTAAAGAGAGTTTTGTGCTTTTGAAGTGGTTTTCACTAGGGTGACAAAACTATAGTCGAACAAAAAAAACCTGTTCCCTGAAAATCAGTATTTATTAGACTTACAAAAATCTCAAAGAAAATGAAGAGAACATCATAAATGATTCTGTTGATGTTTAGAGCTTGCGTTTACTGTCTGGGTACTGTTCACATTACACTTCTTTTCCTTTCCCACATATCCCACACGACCGTAACTTAAAACCAGTTTTAGTATTACGCAGCCATCCCAACCACATCAAGCAAAATCATTTAGTAAAACCCGAACAGTTATCTCAAGAAGAACCACACAGGATAGTAGGTCTTACCAAGAGAGACAATCCTTGAGGGCATTAAAATATGGATATCTGGATATAACACAAACGGCGAAGGGTACGAAACAGGCAGGAGTCTTCCCAGTCTGCACAGATTCCCAATGGCTTTGCCCATTCGAGGAGATAAAGCCATCCTGCAAGGAAACTACAGATTAATGTGTTTATGTTAATGACAAATGGATGGCTGATGTTTTCTCAAGAACCCTAGAGATACGATACCAAATTCCCTCAAAGTTTCAAGGGGATTTAGATATCTTATCTCCCTTAAGCTCTTCAGAAAAATGTCAGCCTACAGGACTTAAACATCTGTATTTACAAGAATTTCAGCAGGATTTTTAGAAAGAACACAGGGTACAAGCTTCACCAAAAAAGTCCGAGGGATAAAATCCACTCCTCAATATTCCAAGCTCCTGACTGAAACCCATAACAGTTTTTCCTGATGCAATGCTCTTCCACTGGGCTTAATTTACCGTGGCAATTTAAAGTATGTTTTGTTCTGTATTCTTATGAATGCAGTAACACATCTGTTCACCGATTTCATAAATTCAAGCTGCTGCTGTTCTCGAAGTGGTTTATTTCAATAACCACTCAATTAAAGGATTTAATAATCATCTTTTAGCATGTTTTAATAAAAGCATGAGTTCACGTACTTGCATAGGCTGGTGGTACTGTGCGACAACCCCGTACGTCCTGTTACCGCAGACATCTGTGAAGACCAGGAAATGAATGTGGTCGTCTTTTGATTCAGAAGTTACGTAAAGTCCTCCTGCAATGAAGGCAGAAATCTTTCTTTGAACTACATATTTAACTGCCTTTCCACATTTTTCAGCTGCTTGAAAAGCAATTCGTGACAAACATCGCGCATTTCCACTTAATTTCAAGAGAAATGTCTCATTTTAAGGGGTTAAAATGCACACAAACAGTCCATTTGATCTCAAAGTTGTTACAAAGTTGTATACGCTGAAGAAGCAAAACTAGGATGTAATTATTTAGCATTTTAAGTGGCAAAATACAATAGATAGGGTTTGTTCACCTTCCCTTCTTTCAACGTCTTTTGAACGTGACTCACATATTAAAAATCTCTGCAATTAAACCTGGAGGAAACAAGTCATTATTTCGAGGCTATTTTAGTACCTGCTGAAAAGTGAAAGAGCATTCAGTTGTTTTCGGGGGAAAAAGGAATTTTACAAGTGAGTGTGCACGTGCACATCGCTCAAACCAAGATTTACCAATAAGGGCTAAAGTGACTTTCAGCTTCCCTTTCTTGCAGGTGCTGCAGCTTCTCTTGCTACCAGAGATGTTTCAGACATCAGAGTCTGCAGAATAAGGACATCCCAGGCAAGTAAGAACTGCTGTCACCACTGACCTGCTCACAAGCAGCCATGGGGTTTTATACCGTGAAACACGACGAGAGAGGGAAGATGCCCATAAAATACCAAATCAGATTGGCTGTACTGTGGGTTAACAAATATCTGTCATGAGTTCTCCTGTAGAAGTGGGAAGCCTGCCGTACCTGGGAAGCAGAGCTGTGGCAAACCGATCAGATCAATGTCCTTGGGCACGGTGATATCTTCAGTGTCGGGCACTTTCTGCTCCCCGTTGAGATTCTTGAGATTTTCAATCTTTGGTCTCTCTTTTTTCTTGCGGAAAGACCGGCGTTTACTTTTGTTCAAGTTATTACCAGCATTATTCACCGGAATATCATCTCTGCTGATAAACGGAGGCACAAATACGGAAAGAACTTCTGGATCAAAGGGAGGAAGATTTTGGGGTTTTCTTTGAGTACCCTGTAAAAAAAAAAAAACAACAAAGTAAAACAAAATAAAACTAAAGAATAAAGACAATCACTATGTTGACACTCACCCTGGTAGGTTTTTTTGAACTGTTTTTAACTCTGTTTTCTCTCTACCCCTGAAATTGTGAGTTTAGAAAATACTTTTTCTTCTTCCTAAGTCATTAATTTTTCGAATTTGTCGCTTGCTGGACATTCATGAAAGGGGAATACTCTGGGCATTTGCAGTAGGCAAAGAATCACTCTTCATCATTCAAAATACACCACATCGATAGTACGGCTCTTGGCCTAAGAAAAGGAACAAATATCAAATACGGTATTTCCTCCTTTGAAGTGCAAGGATATACTTGAGTTATACTCAAAATAAATACTGGTAGGAAGAGAAACCAGGCAACAAAGAAATGAAAACAAAGAAACCCAGCTGAACTCCCTAGATAAGTCTTTGCTCAACTTCAGGAAAAGTTTCATTTTAACTCAGAATAATCTCTCCAGAAAAAACAAAACAACCAGAAAAACCCCCAAACCCACATCAGCTTTCACAGGACAACTTTTTACTGTATACAGCAATTAAGAAAGTACAATTAAATACGACAATCACCGTTATAATAAACACAATTTTAAGACACTGTACAACAAGAAGCCATGAAAATGTCTCCACGTGCTGCTGACTAACCGGAAAAGGCATCCCGAGAGCATGTGCAAAATTGCAACCTCTTTTAACAGGCAGCTTTGTAAAGTACTAGTGCACTAAGAGCCCTTGCTGCCTCGCTATGAAAAACCCGTGGCGATCAGAGGAGGAGATTAACTTGTACTCCGGAGCACTTGTTGGATTCCTGAGCGTATGGCAGGGACAAGTAGCCGTGTTTTCAATTACCTCACTGCAATTTTCTTTCTTCCTGCAAGGTCAAAACAACAAGTAAAAGCTTTGTTCAGTCAACGGATATTTGGAAACAGGAAAGGCGAGTCTCCCCGTGGCTAAAAAGCTGTTTCGTTTTCAACTTTTTGCCGACTCTCAAAGAGAGCTGAAGCATACGCACTGCTTTTACCCTCAGCCATGATGCATCGGCGTTACTGTTCTGTAAGATATTCCTCTAGAACCAACGCTGGCCTCTCGTGGCTCTTCCCTGCTTTTTAAAACACACAAAGCTCCATCGATTCACCAAAGTCAACCTTTCGCCGTCCAAGTTTTGGAACAGAAAGTCTCAGCTTATTTGTCCTACTAGATGAGTCCACCCGTAGTTTTCCTTCCACAGGGAAAAGGAGAAGACATCCTCACCTTGAAGATATATTAGTTACTGTATCTTAAGCTCCACCGTATTCTGTAACGGGACACTTGAAAGAAAGTACTTCAAGAAAAGTAAGAAGTGAAAAAGCCACTCTTAACGAACGCACAGCGTAAGCTGGAGTGCAAAAGATTAAAGTTCAGAAAAGAATCCACTGGGATACTCAAAAGATAGCAATGACTCCAGAAATCACGGTACAAATTAGGGTACCGAGTGCCATATCCTGCCATGCTATAAAACTTTGCGAGCTGCCATCAGAAGAAAATGATGAAATCATTTTAAGCGAAGAAACTGGGAATGCAGATAAACCCAGCGCGATCCCTCTCAAAATAACACACAGCTAAACATTTCGGAAGGAAATTAAGAATTCAGGCTCGGTCCTGAGGTTGCTATGCAAGAAAAACGCAGACCTACTCAAACAGTCAGATAACTTGCCAGATTTGCCCTGCAGAGGTTTTCATACCAAGTTGCTTTGACAGAGCAATCCCCGACTTCCACTGAAGGCACCTCTGTGCTACAGAGCGCTGGATGACGGCCAGCGATTTAATAGCCTCACAGTCTAACAGCTTCTCAAATGGTAGGTCCTTGATGTCTTGAACTACAACAGAGGCATTAAACATCTTTTTCCCCCCCTGACAGAACAGCTGCCACTGACCCAGTGACTCAGTTGTCGGCTTTCAAGTCTGCTCCTATTAATGGTTGTGGCCAAAGTCAGATTTTCTTACACTTTCAGTTCAGGGATAGTGAACAGGTAGCACTGGAATGATATTCACTTGCTTCTGCTATTCTTTGAACATTTTATATTCTCGGCTTCTGCCGTTACTTCTTCATTCTGAAATGCTCCTCTTTGGTCGCTTTTTACTACCAGACATCCTTGCATCACATGTGACTTCTTATAAACCCTAACACCGTTTCTTTCCTGTAATTCTGCGAGATCCCAGAGGTCAGAGATTTTGTTTCATCCCCATTTAGTGATTACAATTCCGCAACAATGCGGCCATAAAGGACACAGATAAAACACTGACTTTTTACAATGACCGCACTATTTCTGACACAAACAAGAAGTGCTGTTGAAACCACAGCTCAGAGCGTGACCTCCGATACTGGATGTTTCCTTGATCTCTTTCTCCTCTTCCCGTCACTGAAGAAGTTCATTTCATTTTGAACGTCATGAAAGAACCGGTTTCTTTAAGGAACAGTTTGGCGGGGAAAAGTATGAAGCCTTAGAAAAACTAGGTTGGAAGGGAATTTCGTGGGTTCTAGTGCAACCCTTTGCTCAAAGCAGTGATAATTCCAAAGTCAGATAAGGTTGCTCTGGACCTCATCCAGCCAAGTATCAGAAATCCCTCGGGAAGGAGATTCTTCCCCTTGGTGCTCCAAATCTCGTACAGATCTGCTGCTTCTGCCCTCGCTCCAGTTTATCAGCAGTTCTCTGGTATCAAGGTACCCAAATGAGGGACAGTATTCCAGATGTGTCCTCAAGAGTGTTGAGTAATAATAATAACAGCAATAATCTCTTCCTTCTGCCTGCGAGCTGCAGGCCTGACAATACAGGTCACTACAGGGGTGCGTTTCGGTGCCATGAGCACACACTGTGGACTAATGCTCGACTTCACACAATGGTTTGGGTTGGAAGGGACCTTCAAGATCATCTTGTCCCAACCCCGTGCCGTGAGCAGGGTCACCTCCCACTAGACCAGATTGCTCAAACCTCATCCAGCTTGGCCTTGAAACATATCCAGTGAGAGAGCATCCACAGCTTCTCTGGGCAACCTGTTCTGATGTCCCACCACCCTCACAATGAAGAACTGCTTCCCAACATCTAATCTAGATCTATCCTCTTTAAACGTAAAGCCATCACCCCTTGTCCTATCACTCCATGCCCTTGTAAAACATCCCTCTCCAGCTTTCTCGTAGGCCCCCTTTAAGCAGGGGAAGGCTGCTGCTTGATCACATCTCACTTCTTCTGCACAACTTGACACCTCGGGGGGCATCACAGACGAAGGAAAAAGATGGTTTGGTGGTTACAGCTGCATGAGCAGGGCCAGCAAGCACGACACAGACACTGTAAAAGACAAGATCTGTACCGCTGACTGTGGTACGCAGATACAGAACCCAATGCTGGAGATGATAGAAGATCTGAGCTGTCTCACAGACATCATAGTTGCCATATCAAAACCCAGCTCTGTAGCTGATAACTTAGGGGGAAGAAGCCTTAGCCAAGCCGGTTGTATGATCTTCGCTATTGTACATCTCATTCTTACAAAAGACACACTTCCAACACTAACAAAGTAACCCCGAGCTGAGCGTAGCGGCCTTTAAGCCCTTCAAACTGAAAGCTTAAAGAGTGACAATTATCTTGGCAATAAGGACAATTGATGGATGATATCCCAGAAACTTCCGTTTCATGAGCTCTAGCGTAAACCTTTATCTTCCTTCCTGTAACCCCCACTGACAACAGGTCAGTCAGATAAGATTTTTTTCTTTCTTTGGGAGCAGGTTATATCATTCCCTCGACTTCGTTGACTTTATTACTCCATACTGCAATAAACTTAGGAGTGTACAAACACACTTGCAAGACCAAGATGTGAAGCACTTTCAAGATTTTCACCAGGAAATACCATCAGAGGTCGACTACTTCCCATTAAAGCATTCTTATTTTCTGCCCATAAGGTCTCTTCTTTCCACAATCACTGAAATTACGCATAAAACATATCCCACCATTTCCTCCTGCAGATCGTGCTGAAGAAGGACGTGGAGTAAATCTACAAACTTGCCCTAGAAATGACTGAAATCCTGGTGGTGTAACAGCTTGCAGGGACATCGCTACAGTTAATACTGACAAGCGCAGGGGCTGCTTTCCTGTCTGACCCTCCACCGAGCAAAGAAACAATTCAAACCCTGTAGCGTGATCAGAATATTGGGATGGCTTCTCCTTTTTTGTCGCCAATTTCTTATTTGTTGTTCTACTTGTGTTTTGGCAACAACCAGATCAAACTGACCAGACCGGAATGAAAAAGAGATTCCCCTTCTTCTGGGTTTACTTCTCAGGCAGATGCCAAACCAACGCAAACACATCGATTTCAAAAGGCTGGTGGTTACATTTATGGCACGACTATTGCCCCAATTTGAACGTACACATGAACGAGATCCTGGAATCCTCTGCTCCGCTGATATCGCTTAAGAAGCTGCCACTAGCAAAAGCCGCCTCGTGAGCGAGCGAGCAGCAACAAGTTGAACAAAGGCTTCTTTATCTCATGCTATTAGAGCGCACAATCAAATTCAAGTGCGAGCAAGACAACCGAGATCCCTGGGAACCGCTCGGCTTTTCAAGCACGTGCTGGCACCGCAGCTACTCCCACGAGCGGGGCAGCTCGTAGGTACCCGACAAAACCATCGGCACATTTTACCAAAGCAAAAATCAGGAAGAGGACTTCGACTGTTAAGCCACGCGTGAAGCGGTTGTAGTCATAAAGAAATCACAAACCACATATTCAAAGCAGAAGCCAACCCATCAGCTTCTGCCGTATCGGAACGGCGCAGGTTGTGCCGAATTCAAAGTGTTAAGGTCACGCAAGGATCTAGATCTGGTGTTGTCCCAAGAATACACCTTACCAGGCTTTATTGTACCTGCCTTCAGTTTTTGTCTTCAACGGAAAGCTGGGCAGGGGCTGTTTGCAAGGGCTTGTAGTGATAGGACAAGGGGTAACGGCTTGAAGCTCGAAGACAGTAGGTTTAGCCTAGATGTCAGGAGGAAATTCTTCACAGTAAGGGCAGTGAGACGCTGGCACAGGTTGCCCAGAGGAGCTGCGGATGAGGAGGAGGAGGAGATGCGGATCCCTGGAAGTGTTCAAGGCCAGGCTGGAAGGAGCCTTGAGCAACCTGGTCCCTGCCCATGGCAGGGGGGTTGTAACTAGATGATCTTGAAGGTCCCTTCCAACCCAAACCATTCTGTGACTCCATGAAAAAATGGAACGTGGGAAATGGGATATCATCCAGCAAAGGACATGCCTTGCCCAAGCATTCCGCTGCTCCTGCTTGTACAAAGCTACGCTGCATTCCTCGGCTAAGCTCAGACCCTTGAAAAAGGGTCAATTCTTTCACACCCCAACCCAACTATCCCTGCTTGACTGATGACCGCCTGTCAACACCGGATTTCTCCAGAGCATTTTTGGCTCTATCGCTCACACGACAACAGTGACACGGGGCAATCCAAGAGTTTTTACTCAGGTACATAGAGGGGAAGAGAGGTCCTGGGCAAAGAGGAGCTGACCCAGCTCAGACCACGAGCACAGAACCCTGTGGAGCCAACAAGAGCCACACCCACAGGAGCTGCCCCCCAAAAGAAATGCCCCACAAGACAAATGCCCCACAAGACAAATGCCCCACAAGAGATTCTCCCCAAAAGAAATGCCCCCTCAAAAGAAATGTCCCCTCAAAAGAA
>WEIS01040522.1:0-10425 GCA_013389965.1 Todus mexicanus
AGTTTGACTTTCAGGGCCAAGGATTTGGTGCGTAGGAACACTAAAGATTCTTTAAGCCACTGGTCTATGTCTAGAAAGTGACACTGAAGACTAGAGTGAGTTTGCATTAAATTCCTTGCCTGTGTGAAATAAAACAATACTTTTGATCAGAGGGACTGTGGGGGAGGGAGCAGCCACAATCTGTGGAGGAAAAAATCATCCTTTTACTTCCTAGGAGGTTTTTTTGTGTTTCAGGCTCTTGAATATCAGGGCTTTTAGAGGGTACACCTTGGAAATGTTGCTCCCTGTGTCTTGGACTAGAGTCTGGGATTATGGCAGCACTGATGAAAGTTGATGTCTGCAGTAGTTTCTTGCTGGGTTTTTGCCCGGCTTGCCCTGTTGCCTCGATGGGTTGCCAAGTTATTGTTTCTTCTGGGATTGTTTTGCATATTACTAGCGGAAAAGAGTATTCTGTGAAAGCTAGCTTGGTTAGAACATGCATAAACTCTTGCTGCTTTGAACATGAAAGATTCAAACAGGAAATAGAACTGGTAACAGTTTGCAAATTTAAACATCTTTCTGAACAGCTTTTTACTCAGTGTTCACTTGAATTCTGTGAGATATAAGCCATAAGTGTGTTTTGGCCATGTTATTGCCTTCTTGCTGTCTTCTGTTTCTGCTCCTCTTTTTTTCCTGCTGCTTCTCTTTCACACTGGCAAAGAGCTACAAGCAGATCAAATTCTTTGTCTGCAATTATTTCATTAAGCCTCCCTCCATTTCAAGGTTCTTGAGTATTTTGTGGCAAATTATTTTTTATGGCAAAAGTCCTTTTTCTTTTTAGCATTGCAAAAAATCTTTAAGAGGCTTATTTTTTCTTTTTTTCCTTTTTTCCCATACAGAGTTTTTTCATCTTTCTTTGAATAAGACTTGAGTATTTTTAACATCTTTATGAAACTGAGGTTATTTATAAAATACTATGCATATGAAATGATAAGCTTTTAGAATTTTAAATAGGTAGGTAGTATTTTAAGCCCAAATTAGAACACTTTGCAAAGCTGCTGTGGCCAGCTGACTCTAGGTGTTGTGCTGAACTTGTCTTTTTCTGAGTCTTTTAATCTACAGCTACAGGGAGAATATACCATGAGCTGTTGGAAATTGATGTTCTCTTATTAATAAAAAATGCAGCATAGAAAATTGTAAGTTAAAATTGATAAGTGGAAAAATCCTAATTTGGAAACTACTTTTTTATTATTATTTTTGAATTTACTCTTTAATAGTATCTCCAAAAACCAGCCCAGAAGTATATAAAATACATAACCCTAGCTTGCAGAAGCGTTACCTAATCAAGAGTGCAGCTAATGGGTTGGGGCCATTTCAGAGGAAATTATTTTCTGAATATAAACTAGAAATAAACTTGAAAAAAGTGTGAAGCAGATATGATAAAAAGTTACAGGAACTTCTTACTCAGCTTCCAACTGTCATAAAGAAGTCATAGTTCTGCTGGTTGAGAACAGTGTGACTATGGATTTGATATAGAAATTATTTCACTTCTCTCGGTTTATGCAGCCTCTCATTATTGCTGAGCTCTTAAGGGCTTGAGTTAAGTTTACCTATTGAAGTTTTCTTTGCTCCAGATCTCTTGTAAAGTAAGTAAATGGGTTTTATTTTGACTTTTTAATCTGTAATCTTCCTTAACGCATGAATTTTTACAGACCGTCCTCATGCTTGCTTTACAATTTTGAGAGTAGTCTTAAAAGCAAAACCTTCTATGTCAAGGTATTTTTAACGAGGAACTTACATGGTCTCTGAATAGGATTGGGAATACAAGATTGTATGCAAGCTAACTGCTTTCAAAACTCCTTTGTCATCATTCGAGGGCCAAAAAAGCTGAAGGCAGGGAATTCTGTTACTACTATATTTTATCAAGTAGTCTTTATCTTTAAAGATTCAAATGTAAGGTTAAAACCATGCTGTTTATTTATCAAATTAATTTTATTTAAGAGAAACAAACCCCCAAGTATTTTATCATAATGGATATAGAGAATCTTAAGATGATCCTGCATATATGTAATGTCTGTTTTGGTAAGAAAGCACCAGAAAAAAAGGAGATTTGTGGAAACTTAAACACTTTGTGCTATTTATTTCTGAAGCACCTGAACAGATAGACTCTTTTAAATACTTGCTGAGTTGATGAATGCAGTTGCAGCTAAGAGGAGAACAGCTGTAGTAGTTGAATATCTTATGACCATTTCATGGAGGCACTATACCTGACTGAGTGCTCTTTACTTGCTATATTTCCAAGTCAGGCAGATCAGCTGCCTTCACTGCTGACAATATGTGTATACTGTCTAAGATCAGAATCCCAAATAGGACTTAAACTCCATCATTCTGTTAGTAGTTATTAGACTGTGTGAATTCTGTATGGGATTATTCATATACTGTGAAGACAAGTTTCCCCTGAGAGATGAACACTAAAAAATTTATGCCAGAACTTCTAAACTGTATACTCATGGACAGATAATCAAGTGAGCATATCCTAATGTAAAGTGGGATTCCAAAACTGTCAAATTTTCAATCTGGAGACAAGTTGGAATAGGGTTTCTCTGCAGAAATGCTTGGCCAATGAAATATGCAGATGTCCACACTCACAAAAGTAAATGCATAAAATCAAATGCCTGTGTAGTTGGGCAAAAGAGATTAACCTATAGTCAAAATTTCCCCCTTCAAGTTTAGAGTAAATACAATACATTCACACTTCTCAGAGGGCAGGAGTTGAGACTAGAGTCTTGCCCAGGCCTTGCATCGACTTCACTGGCAGATAGTCCTGAGGGCAACCCAACTGAGGGGAGATGCTGGATGCAACCCAATGCGATCCAGGAGAGCTCAAAGGGTCTCATTTTGGATCACTGTTTATACAGTCCAAGATAATTAACTTTTGTGAGGTACTTTTCCATTTAAGCTTGAGTATTATAATATTCTGCTTTCAAAGTGTTCAGAACTTGAGAGTCCTGATATTTTTCCATCAGTTGTGCATAGCCAGAACTTACTGGATCTTGAGGTCCTGGTATCCCCACACTGGGCCACAACCCAAGTACAACTGTACCAGCTTATAAAAGGGTCAGATGATCATCCAAGACACTAAGAAGGGGAATAGGAGCCAGGTAGGCTGATTGGACACCTCAGTGCTCTGGTCTACTACAGGAGATAATTGTCCCAATTGTTCCCAGAGAATAGGGGAGGCAGGAGCATTAAAGGGGTGCCTTAATGCCCTGGTACATTACCTTTCACAACCTGTATTTTTCCAGTGGATTGCTGTGTGACTTAGGAGGGGAGTCATACACTCTATCAAGTGGTTCATGATGGGGGTGGGAATTGTACCACCACACTGTCTCTGAACTTGAGGAAAGACTTTTTTAAAAAACATTTTTTTGACATTTAGATTTTTATTATTTTTCCACATTGACCATATTGATAATAAACTGTATTTTGTTTTTCCCTGTGAAATTCTGATCTGAAGTCCTCCAAGAGCTGTGGCAAACCTACTGCCAGGTGAAAGAGTAGTTTTCAGTGTTGAAGTGCACATTTAGACACCCACTTTGCATTTAGAGCCAATGACAAAAGACAAACAGTTCTCACTTAAATCACAGTTTTTGTAGCAGCATTTTAATTAGACAAAATGAGACATAGGCTTCCATATTCTGTCAAATTTTGAAAATAGGACTTAGACTTCCTGTTCAGTTAGATGGTACTTCACCCCATTACACCCTTTAAATCTTGTCCTTTACATTTATGACAGGTACAGATATATTTATGACATTTAATTATAGGCACACAGACCATTTCCTGCCATAGTTATGATGTCACAGAGAAGTTGATGTGGAAATTAATGACAATGACAGATTCTTCATTTCTTGTTACTTTGTTAGCAAAGGAATGTTTTACTTCGAAGATGGTTCTGCACTTGAGAAATATGCAGTACAAAACGCTGAAGCAGTCATGACAGCCAAGTGAGAATGTGAAGATTTAGCTAGGCATATGGTGATAGAAGGAAGGCGCAATGTTTTGACAAATATCGTAATTTGACAGTTAAAATAAATACACCAACTGTCAGACAAAAAAGATGTAAAGTATCCTTTTCCTCCAGTTTCTCTGTTTGAAAAACATATAAACATGTATGACATTGGTCACCTGGAACACCTGTAGACTCTGCAAACCAGTCACATTGTATTTCACATTACAGTGATGCATTTTCTTAATTTATTTTTTTTTTTCCAGAAGGAATACTGCAGCATGCCGCAGTAGAAATGTACTAATGTATTACTCACAAGTGAATCGTGAATGTTACCACAAATCAGTAAAAAGATAGAACTACAGAAAGATCTTCCAGGTCCAAAAGCAAACAATAATGTTTGGTCCTTTCTTTTTTGTCCTTTTGGCTCCACAGGAGGGCTGAAAGACCTCAATTTTTTGAAAGACTTTAATTATAAACATAACTGCAGAAGTCCTGAGAAGTGTCTCATAAGGACAAAACCACCCAGATGTTCAAGTCTCTTCACTAAGATACAAAATTGGGGTTTACCTCCAGGAGAAGTGCTGTATTGGTCTGCTTCAAGTACAGCCTTTCAAACGTAGAGCCAGTGACCTTGGAAGCTATGCCATGGGAGGGCTAATGAGCTCGGGATGCATGCTGTGCTGTGCTGGGCAAAGGCTAGGCTGCCTTGAAGTACTTTGATCAGTAGTCCCTTGGATGTCACAGAACCACGGGGGTTGGAAGGGAACTCTGGAGACCGCCTAGTGCAGCACCCCTGCTAAAGCACGTTCACCAAGAGCAGGTTGCAAGGAGACACATCCAGGCAGGTTCTGAAAGACTCCAGAGAAGGAGACTCCAAAGCCTATTTGGGCAGCCTGGTCCAGGGCTCTATCATCTTCAAAGAAAGGAAGTTTTCCCTTAGATGGAACTTCCTGAGTTCCAGTTTGGTCTCATTGTCCTTGTTCTATCACTGGGCATCACTGAGAAGAGACTGGCCCCATCCTCTTACCCCCTGCCTTTTAGATATTGATAAGCGTTGACAATATGTCTTTTTACTTAGCTCTTTCTACTTCTTCAGGACCTTCATGGAAAAATACCTTTTATATGCAGACATGATTATTAAATGGTACAAATTACTTCTTGGCTTAATTAAATGTCTTTCTTTATTCAGCTGAGGATCTGACTCATAACATCTGTTTTGTTGATCTCTGTTATTCCCCTGCATTACAATCTTCCCCTTTGTTTTGTAAAAAATTTTGGACTAGTTTCTAAGGAAATGGAGGAAGCCAGAAATGTGTTAGATGCTACATTTTTCCTTAGAAAAGGTAGATATTGGCATGTACAGTGGGCAGCTGTTACTGTGCTTGGATGGATGCTTTACTTTTCTGCCAGGAAAAAGATCTGAATACATTCAACAATATATTAACTGGAGCATAATACAACTTCCTTTTATTTGGTTCCTTGTTGCTGTACAGTTCTTTAAAATCTGTGTTATTATGGAAATGAGATAATTATAACTCTACTAGTCTCAAATTTAGATTTGACCCAAGGCGTATGTCATTTTCTGTTACCAAATGTAACTAGACCGCAATGTATTTTGAAAGTTTCAGAGGACTTGTCTGGCAGCAGCTGCACCTCTCTGACCAGCATATATGTTTTGGTTTGGTATGGGGTTTTTTCATTATATCAGAGAATTATCTAGAAGCTTAAATACTCGTGACTGAATCATTTTTGAAACGTGAGTCTGACCTATTTAATTTCTTTTTGCATGGGAGGTGTTCCATAACTTTGATCATCCTTTCCTGTTCTCTGTAGTTCTTCAGCCACAATCAGCCAGCCTAAACTTCACACTCTGAGCTTGATGTCTTCTATTGGGTAGTTACCTGTGAGTGCCTGGGGCAAACCAATAGAAACTTGCAGTCACTGGAATACTGGCCAAGCAAATATTTACCCTTTGCATCTACACGTGATGTATAAAAAAATTTGCCAGGTTAACTGACTCAGGCCTTCCCAACTTGGAAGCTGTCTCAGATCAGTTGCTGAAATACAAGAAAGTGTTGGCTTGTTTACTGGGTGGTGTAATTGTTTTATTTAGAGCTAGCTGCATTATTTAGCTTTGGAAAAATATCATAATAATTCTGACTGTCATTGACAGAAAGCAGTATCTTCATTCTATCCATTTTTTAATCTATCCATATAAAATTCTCAGCACACTAGAAGCTTCTTTTCATCATTCCTATATGTAGAGTAGAGCAAAAGGAAATCCTGACTGACAGGATAAAGGTTAAGGGGTATGTGTAATCCCCGAAATGCAGAACTATTTAGTGATATTGAAGAAAGCTGCTTGATACAAGGCATTAACAAAATGCATTGTGAAAGCTTGGCTCCCAAATTAATGTGACTGCCAATGTCAAACCAAAAACTTTGCTAGCAAAACAATTTGTCCAGTACTAAGCAGACACCATCATGGCAGATTGAATGAACATTCATACAGGGACGCCATCTGTTCGTAATGGCTTTTGAAGAATAGCAGATGAAAATGCACTGAAGACATGAAAGTGCAAGACTGAACATCAATGGAAATAGGACACAGTGCATACAAAGCACTGGTGGAATAAGCCAGCTAATACAGTCGGCAGAACTGAAGGCACTGGCATAGAGGAGAATGTGAGTGCACCCATGAAAAATAAAATAGTCTTGGAGCAGTGAAAGAGAACCACCATGAATAATTATTACTACCAGTTATTGCATAGCTGTTGTCCTTGACTGAGAAAGGTTGTTGTCAAAATGCTTAGACTATGAAGGGAGCACCCTCTCTTCCATGCTAGAGGAGTGGTCCTGTATAGGATCAGTCCGCTATGTCTTAGATACCTACCCAAATTTCTTGGATTGTTTTCTGCAAATCTCACCGTTTTTGGGCTGGTGGCCCCTGTTTCAATCCTGGGAGTAGCAGCCAAATTTGCAGTCATGCAAAATTAATTATTGGTTATTTTAAGTCCTGTAGTCTCTGGTGCTTAAGAGTATGCTGATCAAAGGAATGTTATATGAAAAATAGAATTCTCTGTGCTCTATAGAATTCTCTATTCTATAGAAATATCAGATAATATTCTATATTCCCTGGCAGATATGTGCTACAAGTTGATTTTTATGCTCTTTGTTTCTGAGTGAGGATTTGGGATAAATGTTGCTGAAATTCTCCTACAGAAAAATATGAACTCATAGCAATAAATCTTTCTGCTATTCTCTGTAGATACAAACATATGCATTCTCATACTGTGGGATGTATATTACACCTCTTTGATCCAGGACACTGCTTCTCAGATGTGGCCACCAGGAACTTTATTGTATGTACTCGTTAAATTCACCTAATGTGATAATATTGCAGTTGTCGAATCTGTGGCTGCTTATGTGGTGTTGCAACTTTTTGAGAACCGTGTTACTAAATTCCACGAATCAAAGATGAGTCTGATGCAGGCTTTCAGTTTGACACTGAAGGTCCATTTCTATCGTCTGTCATGAACTGCAAATGGTGATTTAAAACATCAGAATGTTTCACAGATGTATGTGATATAAATGCCCTTTGTAACAGTTGAGATGCTTTCAATTGACAAAGGTCAGGACTCCTCAGATTTCTTATTGTTCTTGTAAAAAGTGCCTGCCAAGTTCAAACCAGGTAAATTGCCTTTTTCCCTCCCCCCCCTCCCCTTTTTCCCTCCAGTTCTGGATATTTTCTTCACTGAAATTTCCTGTGATGCCCAGAGATTTCTGAAGATCCTTAGAGCTTTTTATAATAATATCTTAGTGATAATATGTCTAACTTAATGATTGTGATGTTCTTGACTTGTCCAGTTCTTCTAATATTTGTGCTTTGTCCTTGACTAATTTCTTTTACTTATGCACATGTTTCAGTGGTCCTTTACTGCACAACTTAACCCAAAAGAAAGCTAACAAAAAATACTGATCTCCTCAGGTTTCTCTCAAGCAAGGATAATGTAGTGTAATTAAAATACTTATTGTCACTTGCAACTGTTTTATTCTGCAATAAACACTGGAGACAGGATACAGCTTTTGGGGGCATTTTTGGCACAGCTGTGAATCACTGAACTCCTAATTTAGAAGAGTTTAATTAAAGTCTGTTGGTTTGTTGTTTTTGCTAAAGGAATATCTGGTATCATTCAAAATCTTCCATCAACAACACTTCATGGCTCATTTGAATATTCTGATTTTGCTGTTCATGGTGTAATCTGATGGTGGTTTTATTGTCTGGAGAGGAAAAGATTTCAGGGACTCAGCTGCCATTTGCTTGATGCTTCTGCAGGTGACATATTACATTGTCAACACTTGCTTTACTTCACTGGCAGTAATTTAACTGGCACCATGCTTAGCCTCATGTTATTCACTTTCAGGGTGGCTAGATAAATAAAGGCTGTTAGATGCTGTTTCCAAACCTTTTTTTAATACCAAATGAGCATTACTCTGCACCAAGACGGTCCCTTCTGGTTTTGATAGGAATAGAGGTTTTTCTTTTTCTGTTGTAGGTGATATAGGGCTACAGTTTGGATTTTTGCTGAAAACTATTGATAAGACAGGGATGTTTCCATTATTGCTGAGCAGTTCACACAGAGTCAAGGCCTTTTTTGCTCCTCATCCTACATCCTCCCCCACCAGCCATCGGGCTGGGGGTGCACAAACAATTGGGAGGGGACAGCTGGGACATCTGGCCCCAGCTGACCAAAGGGATATTCCATATCATATGACATCATGCTCAGCATATCATGAGTTGGAAGGGACCCGTAGGGGTCATTGAGTCCAACTCCCTACTCCTCACAGGACTATCTCGGACTAAACCTGACTAAGAGCATCATTCAGATACTCCTTGAGCTCTGACAGGCTTGGTGCCATGACCACCTCCCCGGTCTGACTAGTCTCTCAGTGAAATAAGACTGTTTGCTACCATAGAGAACATAATCCTTGCTTGTCAGAAAATAACATCTGAATGAATTTAGTCCTTCAAATAGCTATATAATGAACTTTATCTGCCACTGAAACTAAACATAAAGGCACATGCATGAATTTTAATGAACTTAGACTGATGGAAAATTTGTAGAAGGCCAGAGTGACGATCTCTTGACCAGTAGAAGGAAAATAATGTATTCTAATGCTCTTCATCCTAATCCTGTTTGTTAAATATGAAAATAAGATGGACAGTAGCAGACAATTGTAATTATTCCTTCACAGCAAACCTTCTTGGCAAACACGTTTAATAGATTGTCCATTAGAGGTTAATGTCAAGGTATGTTATCCAAACACATTCTCTTCAATGCAGAATTGAAAGTGCAGGAAAAGAAATGTCAGATATTAAATTGCCTTAGAAGATATCTCAAGTATTATTTGAAAACTATTCTCAAGTCATGAGAAGAAGTAAATGAAGTTTTATTCACAGAAATTGCTTGGATCTTCTGTTTTGAAAAGTATGTGAGGAAGCAATTTTATCCATGCTTTTGAAAATGAGGGATGTCAAACAACCATATATTTTTATTGTTTCAAAATATGTTTTTTAAGGAAAAAGAAATCATGAACCTGAATTTGTATCTAGAATATCAGTAAGAAAAGCAAGCTGGTTGGCTTTACAACTATTCCTATAATGAGTTCTTAAAATGAGAAAAACCTCATGTTGGATTAGTAAGAGACATTTTAAGAATGAGCATTCTTTGGTAATTCCACCTTTCTGTACCTTTGCACATTCTAAATGATATAATTTAATAGTAAGCAAAGACCATACTAAGTGCAGGTAGTCCTACAACTTGTTAGTGTTCTTTTTTTTTTCATTAGATATTTTCTACTGAAACTTGGGTATTTTTTTGATATCTAGAAGAGATGTTTAATACCGAACAGCAGCACAACAGATCATGGGGAAGGGAGAATAATGCTGTAGTTTCTGCAGGATAACATACGCTAGAGAAGGAGCATTAAATAAGTAGCATATAATTTTCCATTAGAATTTGAGTGGGACACATAATTTCTCTGGCTGCTGGCTGAGAAAGTCTTGCTGAATTACACCTATCTGGAGAAATAACTTCCTAAAATGAGTTTCAAAGCAGCATGAATGAGATGGATGCAAATGGTTACTAAATAGAAGAGATTGTTTGCTCTGCCTAAGACTCTAATCCCTGCAAACTCAAAAGCCAAAGACTTAAACCAATTATTGAACCATGCACACTTCTAATTAAATGGTTCTTGTCATAACATACAACTGACAGAAGGAGCGGAAGGAACATAGAAAATATTTACAGAATCCCTGCTCGATGGACCTTACTACTGTATCGGGGAGATATCTTTGCAGAGCTACCAAAGAAAGTTTGCCTCATCCAGACAGCTGCTTACATTTGAGGGGGATTAAAAACAAGACAAACAAA
>WEIS01040523.1:2976-17597 GCA_013389965.1 Todus mexicanus
CCTCTGAGATCATCGAGTCCAGCCTATGACCTACCACCACCACTCAGCTAAACCCTGCCACTAAGGGTGGCATCCAGTCTATGTTGAGGAAGAAATCGTAGCTGAAGGGCAGCAAATTATAGGGCATCTCCAAGGTAAATACACGGCATTGTTTCAAAAATCCATTCTTTTCTAGCATTTACGGTACGTAGAAGTCCAACAGAAATTAAACTAAACGGACGTTTAACTTTTCAGCATCGTTAGGGATTTATGGGGAGCAGGTGCCAGACTTGACGTGCCGAGCAACACTGCTGCAGATTGTCTCTGCCAGGAATAAAGCTGGAGGAGAGACTCATAACTGGGCTCCTTCCCTGCTCAGCTCCACGCTCCAGCCCTGTAAAAACAGCCTGGTGAGAAGCGGCCAGCCCGAGCCGCAGAAACCGCCGCATAAGCCTGAGGTGGAGTTTGGCCTTTGCTCGCATATAACCGAGGGCTCGTAGAGGTTTTGAGAGTGCACTAAGTCCCGAAAACTTTGTGCTACCCCTTCTTGTCATCCTTCCTGGGAGTCCAGGCGCATTTTGTAGCTGCTGTGCAGAGGCAGAACCGTGTTTGCCAAGATGCTCGTGTCTGGAGCAGGGACTTGTTTAAGCTTCCAGTGCTGGGCATTTTCTCTAGTTCATAAGGACCGGGTTGTTTTCATGGAATGGCTCCGTGGTGGCTTTTGAATGTGATGTTCGCTTAAGGCATTGAATGCCAGCTGCAGGAGGTCACAGTGGCCAAGGTTTAAACATTTGTTTTGATGAATGATTCTTTGGGTTTGGGTCTGATGGTACCACTTGGCTGGGTTTTTTAGTAGTGTTGGGGTCTGAGCCTCGAAAATATACATGTCGATCTGAAGCACCCTAATGTTGAGGAGAAATCAAGTCCAGAATGTGGCTGTGAGGGGGAAAAAGAGGTCTTGGAGACCACAGGTGAGATCTGGACTCTGTTATTCTTGGTTCTGTAGAAGCGTGAAGCCAGAGCCTGCCCATGCCCTAAGGAGCTCGTGGGTTTAAGGGGGAGGGAGGATGAAAGTGCTGCGTGGGGAAAGCAAATCCTTTCCCCTGCCTGCAGGTCGGTGGCGTAGGACCCGTTACCACCACACCGCCTACAAGATCATCATGTCATCTCCCCTCTCTCCCCCATGGCCACATGGTCACCTTTGCATGCCCACGGGCCTGTCCCTGCCCTCCACCACCCACGGCCAGAGCGAGCTGAGGACCAGGGTCCGTGAGTGAAACCGGAGAGGGTGCAAACCCACGGCCTCGCTGCTCTGCGGGTGTTTCGCTCTTCTCTGGAGCTGGCTCCTAAAACCCTGAGGCTGCATGTTTTTCACGACGTCTAAACGCGCGGCTTACACCAGCAAACGTATTTCTTGGCTCCTTCAGCCAGGCAGTAAAATTACACTGCTTGGCAAACGAGATGATGAGGGGAAGCGAGAGGAAAGCCAAAGAAGCCAGGAAAAAGCCACCTTGCCCCTACGAGCTGGCTGCTGGTGCTGGGTTAGAGAGCACGGGCGGGAGGGGGCTGAGGATCCTTGGAGCCGGGGGCTGGTTTTGGCCGTGCCAGATGAGAAGGAGCTTTGGTGTCACTACGGTAAAATCCAGAAAGAAATTAATAGCGAGTGGAAAGTATAAGGCTGGCAATGTTGGAAAGGCAGGGTCATCCCTGTGCTCCCACCGCGCTGTTGTGGGTCAGTCATATAGGCACAGTTTGAGGTTTTTAGGATGGAGGGGGAGGTTTTGGCCTTCAAATCCCTTTGGATTTGAATTGATCTGGAGAGCCTGACTTCTTTCTGTGGCCCCTGAAACCTCCCAGCACGTCCTCCTGTGCAGAGCCTCCGTCATGGCTGGGGAGCTCCCGGAGTGGGGCCATTCGTGCCAAGATGAGCTCAGCCCCCAGCATCACTCATCAGGACAGAGGTTCCCCGAAGGAGCCAGAGCAGCGAAGCCTTGGGGATACCAATTCCTCAGCGCCACTGGTCCTCCTCCCATGGAGGTTTGGCCCTGGGCTGGGACTCGGGCTCTTCAGCAGGAGCCCCTGTCTAAAGAGGAGGGATGACACCACCAAGAGCCGAGCTGAATCCCAGCCTTGCAGAAGGCAAAGCTAAAACCTCTGCAACCCAAACCCCCTGGAACTCAGCGCGCTGACAAAGAAAACTCCCAAGGCAGCTCTCGGGGTCCGGCCAAGGAGCTGCGCGGGAAGGCGGCAGCTTTACGAGCTGGGGGAGGGCCAGGGGGGAGGACCTGGGGTAGGGGGGCTGCACAGAAACCTCCTGCCGCAGAAACCTCCGGCTCTTTTCCCTCGGAAAACAAGCTCCGAGCGCTACCCTTTGCCCAGTTGGGCATCACACCAGAGACACGCAGCCCCTGCGCTGCTGGGAGCCGGGAACATGCAGGAGAGTGGGCAGCAAAGTTATTTTCCTTTATTTTTTTTTAAATTTTAAAGCAAAAACCCCCAGATAAATAGATATTTTCTGCCTTTTTTTTTTTTTCCCCCTTGGCTTGGACAAACCCCAACCTCCTGAAAATGTCGGTGGACGTTTTTCCTTTGGTTGATCCCAGCTCCTCTCCCAAGCCGTGCATGGGAGGGGAAATGGGGGTGTCCCCCCCTTGCTCTTTTGGGAGGGGAGGACCGAGCCCCCCGGCTCCCCCGTCGCTGCCTCTGCCACGCCACAAGCCCTGGAAGGGAGGACCTGCCCTGCCAGCCACACACGCGCAAATTAAATCCTGCTGTTGCCATGCCACAGCTGCAGCGCATTCTGTTGCTGACTTAGGAGGTAGCAGAGGTCACCGAGAGAGGGAACAAAAATTAAACAGCTCCCCGCTTCCCTGCACAAAGGGTCTGGATCCTCTGTTTGTTTTCACTTGTCAGATACGAGCTCGGGTTTGTGCTGGTTTTTTCTTAAGGCTGGTGTAAATCAGATGTGTCTTCGGGAGGATTTTCAGGGTTACACAAGTCCTGGGCTTGTGGCTGAAGAATCAAGACCTTCATTTGTGCTTAAATTGTGCCCCTATAGGACATTCACAACATCTCCCTGACAGGAGCTTGGAGCCAGGGCGGGTTGAGCTCTTTTTCCAAGGAACAAGCGCCAGGACAAGAGCAATCAGCTTCAAGCTGCATCAAAGGAGGTTGAGGTTGGAGCTGAGGAACAATTTCTTGCCCACTGTCAAGGGTTGCCCAGGCCTTGCCCAGGCTGCCCAGGGCAGGGGTGGAGTCCCCCTGATCCCTGGAGGGGTTTCCAAGCCGTGGAGATGTGGTGCTGAGGGACACGGGGCAGTGGGGCCCTGGCAGGGCTGGGGGAGCGGCTGAACTTGATGATCTTAATGGGCAGCACCACAGCCCTTCCCCGGCGAAAACAAAAAGGAAATTCAGCCCTCACAAAAGTCCCAAATTGTGTTGATTTTGTTGTGGTTTAGAAAAAACCAAAACAACAAACGGGGAACGTCCCAGGCAAATGAGCAGCAGAACATGAGTCCGCTGCGAGAGGAGGGATGGTCCGATGGAAAATCGTTTTGCAGCTCAGTTGTTTAAAAATCTGCTTTGGACTTGGGTCTGAGACGGAGGACGCAGGGAGAGGGGTTTGAAAGGTTGTTTGGGATCCTCAAAGCGCTGGGCTGGGAATTAGGGAGATTAATCTTCAGTGCTGCAGCCTGCGGGCCAGCCCTGCGCACCCATCCCGGCCCCACGGGCGAGGGGAGGATGGGGTGACGGGGTCCTCAGCCCTGGTGCAGCTCCAGCTCCGCTTTTCTCGATGACGAAACGAAAGGAATGTGAAATCAAAGCAGTTACGGGGTAGATTTTCTGTTAGGTTCGAGCCACCTTAAATTAAATACCAAGCTATATCCCCTCCAACAAAAAAAAAATAATAAAATCTAACTTAAGCAGGCAGAACCCAAGCTGCTTAATCACGCCTCTATTTGATTTCACGTCCAGCTTGATAGCTGCCGTGCCAGACATGAGAATACCAGCACATACCACCCCAAACCAGTAAATAACGCCGCTCGTATAATGGTGTCTGGTATTAGTTAGCAACAAGTTAAGTCCTTGCATTCTGCAGTAGTCAGAGTGACTTAGAAACACTTACTCTGAGCCATAGGAGTGCATTTAATTAGCTTCTGATTCAGGGGGCTGGAGGGTTGGGGGTTTTTTTTCTCTTCTTTCTCTTTTTTTTTTCTTTTTTTTTTTTTTTTTTTAATTTTTTAAATAAAGTGTCACCCCTAGCCAGCGCTGTAAACTCTATTTTGATTGTGGCTGCAATAACCCCTTTGGGCGTCATTCAAATTGTACTAAACAGTTTCTGGAGAGTGCTGGTTTCTCTCAAAATAAACCCGAGTCCGGCTTTGACAAGCTCTAATGAAAAACAAATTGTTATATTACTTAGAAAAATAATTTGAAGGAAGTCTGAATTAGTTGTAAAGGTGGAAAAGGTTCAGCTACTTGAAAATAGAAATTTGGAAGGTATTTATTTTAACCATTAAGCCAGCGGCCTTGAAATACAGCCTTGTTTGTTACAGAACGCGCCTAACGAGAGACATGAATCATGCTGTTAATCAGTATGGGAACTTGATTAATTGGAAAGGGGACCGTCAGTGACTCCAACAGGCGGAGCCGCCTGGCAGCAGTCTGCGCCGGAGCCCTGGAGCTGGGCTGAGTTACCATCAGTCATCCTGCTGGCAGGCGGAGAGGAGCCGTGGAGGGATCCCACAGCCTGGGCTTTGCGGGTTGGTGGGGGGGTTTTTTGTTGGGTCTTTTTAAATCGAGAAGAAGATGTGGTTATTTGGGACGCTGGCAGCCTTTGGTTTTTGGTGCCTCCGCGTTCGCTCGTGCGACTTGAGACGTGCTGGTTTCCACGGAGGAGGGCTCGGTGTGTCTCGGAGGCATCTCGTTGAGCTGTCCTAGGTTGAGATGCCCATCGTCTCACCTTTGCTACCGACAGTGGCTTTGCTGATTAAACCTGAGAGCGAGATTTTACGCCCAGCTATGAAATCCAATTTGCACGGGAGGCCCCCAGGATGCAGGGTGCTGCCGTGGCTATAAAAACCCAGTGGGAAGGGCCATATTCATCTCCACTGTTCACTGGGGCTCTTGGGTTGGGGGCCAGGAAGAGCTCGAGTGAGTTTGGCCATCCAAGAGCACTGTTTTGTTTCCGAGCAGCGCATGTTTGCTCACGTGGCAGCAGGATACGGTGGCAGGGAGGCGAGAGAGCGAGCGGCCGTGCCAGAGGGATGAGGTCCAGCTGGGTTTCAGGTTCATGGTGGATTGTGCCACGTGTGTCGGGCTGTCCCAGCAGCGATGGCCCCGTTTGGTGCCGTCTCCGTGCCACAGTAACCACCAAGGCCAAGCCAGGGAGACCCAGGGACCAGGTCGGCTCAGGTGACCCAGTGTCCTTGGGCGTATCGCTAAGCACTGACGTTCAAAGATCACAAATTAGATCCCCAAGTTGCAAGATTTGCTGAAGCGCAATGAAAATGGAACCAGTTCTGGCTGCCCTCGGCGGTTCTGCCGCGTTCCAGCCTTCCAGGGTACTCTGAGGTCTCGTTTTCTGCGCTGCTCGGGGTAGGCTTTACGCGGCTCTCCTCTTCGCACTACATGAACACCTTCCAGAGCCGTATTAAATGACATGGCTGACGTCCACCACATGCGGTCCTTCCTTTGCCAAGGGAAGAGGTTGCAGAGTGCTTAGGCTCCTAAGGCTCTGGGGCAGGGTTGGGTTTGGGTTGTGCTTTGTTTTTTTTCTCTGTTTTAATTTCGCGTTCGACTTTCAAGATCTCGCCGCGATCCAGAACCTCTGTGCCTGCAGTCCTCTCGCGGAATTTCCAGGTGCTCGGGCTCGAAGAGGAAAATCAATTCCGACGATGTTGTCAGTGAAACGATATGAGTTTGGCGAGGCTGCGAGAGCTTCGGAACATCTGCGCTCTCCAGATGGGATTCGCTCGGTGCTCCGCCGCAGCATTCGGGTCCAGGCAAGGATGGGAGATGAAGTATGTGTTGCACATGTCACTGCGTGTACGTGTAAGTGTGCGTATGAAATGTTACGTCTAACAAGAGCCAGGCCGCCTCTAAGCCAGAGATGTTCCTGAAGTCAGTGACACGATCTCGATCGTGCGCCGTTCCCCTGTTTCTAGTGACGATTCTTTATTTCTCTTTAGGTGTAGCTGCTAAAGTTGACTAAAACCATTACGATCCATTAGCGTTGCCCAAGCCAAAGGACTCGCCCACTGCGACGTGTCAAATGTCTTTAAGCCGTAGATTTATCCAGCTTCAGTGCAATGGCTTGAAATGATGGGAAAGTTCTTCCAAGCTTAATCACTTTTGCTGTACTTTCTTCGTGTTCTGAACCGATCACGTTGCGTCTTCCCCGGCTCTTGGCACTCGCCAGGTCTTTGCTTTTCGGCAGGGTGACGGTGCTGGTGGTGGTGTTTGGATTTGGGTTCCTCTCCTCCCACCATCGAGATGACGGGACCTTTAAATGATGTTTTGTATTCCGTCTCAAAAAAAAAAAGAAAGAAGAAATCAGAACAGCCTAACTGGAAACAGATGGCAGACTATGAACTTGAGTTTTTTTCAAAGGGAATTTTTAATGCATGTATTATGAAGAGAATCGTTTAATAGTGTCAGATATAGACGTGTGAAGACAGAACGTGCCCATTCGAGGAGCGGAAGGGGCTGAGAGTGGGCTGCTGCCTTTGCTGTGGTGCTCTTGGGGATGAGGGGAGGATTTTGCCGCAGTAACGGCCACCGCGAGCTCTCCCGGCTGGAACAAGGGCTTCCCACCGCTACTGCTCTTTAGTCTTCCCTCTGGTATCACTGGCTGCCGGAGAACTCTGGGCTCCGCTCTGACCTTGGGGTTCTGGGTTGAGGTTGGCAAAGCCAGGGAGCGCAGTGGGGCAGCAATCCTCCGAGCAACCCATTCCCTCCGTGTGTTTAAAACCTGGCTCAGTTGACCACTTTTAGCCGTCTCCGATGGTCCCTGCAGAGCCATAGGTCCATGCATCTTCCTCAGCAGCAGGAGTCTTCCTCGGCAGGGAGGGGTGTGCTGGGGCTGAAGCCGGTGCAGGCTGTCGGCATCACCATGGCGCACGCCTCGGCTGTGCTGGGACCCGGTGGACAGATACCAGCTCCTGGGCCACACCTTCATTTGGTGCAGCCAGGGTAACTCAAAGTCTGTTGAGATGTACCTGTGTGCCCAGGTGATGGTACCTTCTGTCCTCCCGGGTGGTCAACTCAGAGTTTGAAATTCATTTTCGTATTTCAATAGGTGATTTTCTGCCGAACGCGTCTTTTCTGTGTGTGGATTGAAGCGCCTCTTGTGTCGACTGAATGAACATCCATAAATCAACCCACAGATCAGAGGTGCAGGTTGTACCTCTACCCCTTGCAGAAAGTTTGGATAGCTTTAATTAAAGCCATTAAATGAATCCCGTGTAATTTCAGAGCAAAGGCAACGGCGTGGCAATCGGTGTCCAGGCTGCTTAGGGATGGAGGTGAAGATGGATTTTAAAGTGTCCTGCTTTGAAGAAAATAACTCCTTTGCTTGTTCTGGGCCAAGTTGCTGGGTTTAATGTTTCTCTGTAATGATGCTGCCTCCAGAGAGGTTTTATTTTGATTTGGAAGTGTTGGGATGAGGATGCAGCCCTGAGATACTTTAGCCCACACGCAGTTTACACAGCTGCGTTATCCCATTCCCCAGGCACCACCAGAGACATTATCTCTTTGGTGATGCAAGAGCTGGAAATTGCAGGAAACCTGTGTCACTCACTACTTTCATCTTCCTATAAAAACTGGGGTTTCTTGGAGCCAGTGACTCAGAGGAGTCGCCGATTAGCCCAAGATACTCCTGGAGCAGCTGGCGTTGGTTTGCTGCGCTGGCCGAGATCGGTGATGTCGCGCTTGGACGTGGGCAGCGGTGCCTGGCTCTTTCCGGGGTACTTGCCCACCCAAGCCCAGGATGGAGACACTGCCCGAGAGTCAATGCCGACTCTTGCCTGGAGAATTGTTTGCGAGTCCTCTGTTGGCATTTTGCAGAAAGATAATGGATTTTTCCTGCTGCCATAAGCTGAGTCGGCAGCTGAGCTCAGCTGAGCCTCGAGCCCCAAAATAACCTCGTTCCAAGCTGGTGTTTGCGGCACGAGATCTCACCTCGCTTGTTTTCCTCGGAGGAACTCTCGCTTTTTTGTTTCATCCCTCCCTCCTGGGTTCGTCTGTCCGCGGGAGGTGTTGGTGATTAAGTGCTCGTTTCACACATATGCAACCCCCTTTGAAGATGGGTTAAGCTGAGCAGGAACAGCGTAGGTTCGGTCTGGGCTTGGTGTCCACATGTGGAGCAGTTCCGGAAGAGAGATGGCACTTTAAATTTACACCCTGCTTTAATTAGAAAAACTTGCGAGCCCCAAGAAAGCCCAGATGAGTGCCAGCTTTGCAAAGGCTGAGAGAGCGAGTGCCTGAAACAATGTTCCCTACTCATCACATCGGCACTTCTCGTGACTTGTGCTGATGAGAGGAGAGATGAAAGGGAAAGTCCCGGGGGCTTTTTGGTAGCCGTGCGGCTGATTCATTCAGCTAAGAAAGATCCAAGGGTCTGAACCCTCTAAACGCTTGAAAAGCTGGTTCCTTTCTATGAACCCATTACTGAACTCGTGCTGGTCTGAGAGGAAACATCTCCATGTGCGTAGCGCGGGTCTCTCCAAGCTGCGCAAATCACGAGTACGAGACGGCACCGTGGGAGCCCGGAGAAAGTCAAGCAGAAAAACTCGCAAAAGAAGCAGTAAATCTTTAGAGCAGTTGGGGAACGTTCAGTACCAGATTATGGCCCGTGTGGCTTGGCCGTCAGGGCTGATAGGGCACATGGATTGATCCCTTGCACCTCATGAGAGAACAAGCAGAGAGGAGGAGAGGGGCAGGTACTTCCGAGGACTCTTCTGGCGCTGTCAGGTTGCTGCCTGGCTGCCCCTCTTGCTTCTGAAGTGCTCCTGTGTCGTCTTGGCTGGTTTGTGCAGCATTTGAGTAGAGCTCAGCATTGAATTTGTGCCAACAGCCCAAACTGTGGCCGTTCTGGCCAGCTTGGCACCGTCGGTAGCGCCTGAAGGCACAGATCACTCTAATAACTCTACCGGTTGTTTCTTCATGAAGTTTATCTTTTTCCTGGTAAAAAAGAGATTGATGGATTTGTTGTCATCCTTACCTTAACCAGTTCCTCCTCAGGAGCTGTCTTTTACCCAATTTCCAGTGTCTTTTGCTAATTCTTGCCTGGACGCATGGGTCTGTGCTGGCCTGTGCCAGGAGTCCTGAGGCTGCTTAGCATTCAAGGGGAGAGTTTCCTCCCTGTCTCCTTCAGCTGCCTTCTCCATCCTTGAGTAGACGGTGGATTTTGGAAGAGGTTAAATTAGGAAAGCTCAGGTCCTTCGTTCTTCCTGAGCAAAGTAAGAGGTTAGGGAAAGAGGGACTTGCTGATCTCTGCATTCCTACAGCATGAAACAGGTTGGGTGAGAAGGGGGGACAATCATTTCTCAACCACCACATCATGGTCTACTTTAGAGCACCTGCTCGCTCCTGCTGCTGGTTGTGGTAGAGAGGTGCAGAAATACAGGGGCGGTAGAGTAGTCAGAGCACAGTCAACAAAAAATTAAAGTACTTTCTTTGGAAAAACAAATCCCACTGGGTTGGTTGTTTGGAGAGGGGCTGGGAATGGCAGGAGAGGAGAATGGGAAAGGGGCAGGGCTTGCTTTTATTGCATCGATAATGTCATTTATTCCATAGCCAGCCCCTGAAACCCCGTTCTAATCCCCACGCAAATCCCTCTGTAGCAACAATGGCAAATCTGCCAGTTCTCCGAATCAAGCAGTGATGGTTCCTGCAGGCCAGAGACCTCTGAGGGAGCAAAGCCAAGGTAAAAGGGTCAGGCTCTCGGGGAGGGGACACTCTGAAACCCAACACATCCACATCAACTCCCTCTCTGGCATTCAGTGGGCAGATGGGATGGTGCCAGAGACACTACGGGGCCAATATTTTTCTTTCCTCCCCACAGAGTGTTCAGAGGCAGACAGTGGGGTCCTAAAGAGGCAGAGACCATTTTCCTGGGGCTGTTTAGAAGAAATGTGATTGCAGATAAGAACTGGAGCTTCAGAGTGTTTCCATCTATGCTCTATTTCTTCCCTCTTCCCCTTCTCCACCCAGCAAAGAAGTGGTCAGCTGGAGGACACCCATTGGGGTGGTCGCTGGTCTCTGGTCTTGGTTGCATTAGGAAGAGGGTTGTTGGTTTCTGCAGTATCTCTGTGGAGGGTTTTGCTCTGGCCCCCCGTTCCCAGTTACTGGAGCGTAGAGGAAGGAGATGTTTTCATGGAAATCTGTACCTCAACTGTCTTGGCAGCCCAACCCGAAACAGCTCAAGTCTTTTGCCCCCCAACTTCATGTTTATGGTCAATCTGAAACTCCACCTGTGATCGCCACATGCGTCCGCTGCAGGACTGCAGTAAATTAAAGCACAACAGGGAATTTTAAGAAATACATCCTCTTCCTTCTCGGAGTCAGGTTACATCGACCTCCGAACATCTGGACACAGTGTCTCGAGGCTCCCAGAGGTTCTGCCGTATTAAAGGTTCATCTGCCTTTGTTAAATTCCCAGCCTTTTCCCTTCCTCATTGCCTCCTCTTGGTTCAGCGTTGTGCTCGGGGTGGCTGCTGTCTATGGAATGGGTATTTTATATTCAGTTTGGAAGATACACGGTGGAATTTTAGTTCTTTCTTGCCATGGGCAAGTAGAGATCCATAACCCACGGCCGTTTACTGTGCTCGTGGGAGAAGGCGAAAATAAAAGACGCTTCTATTTTTTCAAAAGCCTACGTTCCTTCGAAGCTACTGGTTGCCACCATCCTAAAAGACTGAACTAGAATGTTCATGTTTTAAAAGACAAGCTATTCTTTAGGTCACGAAAGTGCGTATGTGCGGGATGTCCCTTTGCTTTGGAGTTCCTGCGCCTGGGCTCCGGGTTGCCCTGGTAAACACAGGGGCTTTAATCACCACGTCCTGCTAATTGCTGGGAAGAGTGCAGAGGTGGAAGCGAGAGGGTCCTGCTGCCTTCAGCCATGAGGGGTTTCTTGGGAGTCCAGAGCAAGAGGGAGATGCAGAAGCCATCAGGTGGGTGTGCAGGAGCTGCGGTCACCTGGCCGGTGGTGGTCCATGTGGTCCATGGTCAGACAATGATGTTGAGCTACATCTCCTGGAAATCACCTCCGGGGAGCGACACATCTCTGTGCTACCCCCTGAAGCACCACAACCCTGTAGCTGTTGTGCAGAGATCGACACCCTGAAGGAAAATGCTAGTCCAAGCGGTTTGCTTTCAGCCTCCCAGGCACAGGCCTCGAGGTTTTAAAGACTTACATATGTGCGTGCTTCACTTGATGTGCTCCGAGTATTCCCATTGAAGTTAACTAAGTGGATAAGACTTCGCAGGACTGAAGCCAAATGAGTCCTCACCCACCATGCTGGGAAGTCTTGTTGCAGTGGGTCACTGGAGGGAAAGGAGGAGGAGTCAGGGCTGAGCTTGCCCCTTTCGTTTTATGCTGCTATTTATTTAAAGGATATTTTTTTCTAAAGTAGCTTCAGGGGGGAAGAACGAAGAAAAAAAAAACACCACAAAATAAGCCCCAGGCTGTGGTGTAACCACCACAGTCAGATGTTGGCATGACTACTAAACAAGAAACCTAATTTATAAAATGAGGAAAAACATATGAATGTGAAATAAAAGAGTGAAGAAAGAGAGAGGCGATCTTAAAATATTAACTATGATGGAGAGAAAAATATAAACAGGCACAGTTAGGAAATTCCAGAAGGAATATGACTTGTTTCATATTAATCATAAAGGAAAAGATTATGAGAGGTCCAAAGAGTGCCAAATGAAATGCTTCACACACGTCCACTACTGTGATAAGAGTCCTTGCGGTGGTTTTCCTCGGCTCCCTGGGCAGCTGGTGCTCTCGGCCGTGCGCCGGTGGAGATGTTCTGATCCGAGAATGCTTCAGGGGTGTACGTGGTGGTTCTGCTTCTTCCCTTTCCGTGGTGCTTTTCCTCCCCTGCAGCACTGGTGCAGTGTCCGAGTGCAAACCTCCATCCCGGCCGGGACAGCCAAAATAATCTGTGGTTTTATCTAAGTTAGGAAAAGTCATTGTGTTGGGGGATTCGGAGGGATTTCTGTGATTGGAGGAGGTCAGGAATGGATCTGATGTTGTTTAAGCCACGGCTTAATTGCCTTCCAAAGCTGAGGTCGCTGCAGAGAAGGGGCTGGCTGCATCCCTGAGGTGTGGCTCAGGTGGGTTCTGCTCCTGTCTCCATTGGTGTTGTGCTGCTGCTCTTCTTGCCTCTGTCTTGCCATCTGTCCTCTCCTGAGTTTGGAAAGCACGTGCATTAGAGAAGTCCTAGATGTTTGTGATTTGACCATGAACACTCGTGAACTCACAGTCTAATGTCCACTCCTTGACCAGGGCAAGGGCTGACTGGCTTCAGGACCTGGCCTGAGGGGCTTCAGGACCAGGCTCACCCACAAAACACCTCCGAGCAGGTACCAAAGGGCTCTTCTAGAGCTCGCTGGATCCAGGCAAACAACTTTTGCTGTGTTGGGCTGGCACCACTCATCTGTTTTCTGGTGACAGTGCCCTGATGTGGCCCAGGGACCCGTGACCACCAGCACCATGACAGCAGCGGTGCCACCACAAGACGCCAGAAAGGAGCTGCTCTGACCACAGCTGCCGGCGAGTGAGTCCTGGGAAATACCTATGCGGCATCTCGGGTGGAAGATCCTGGGCAGAGCTGTAATTTGCCGCTTCGTTAAACTTCCCTCAGTCATGGCTGAGCTGCTCGTGTATCTGTCACGCAGAGATTTCGAGGCTGGGATTGCGTGTCGGGAGATTAATGCTTTGTGGCACGTCCTCTGCTCCATCGTGTAATTTTGCCGCGGTGGGGCTGGCTGCTCGCAGGCCACATTGGACCCGGCTCTCTCTTTGGCACTGCCTTGTAAACATGCTGGTTTACAGAAACCTTAAGGGTTCCTTCTCGCTGTCAGAAGAAATTAAGCTACAAAGCTCTACGAAAACTACCCAAAACACTGCCAGACTGAAATCTATACCATGAAGGTCCGGGATCTAGATACCTACCCAAGCCAGGACCTTGCAGGGCTGTCGGCCAGATTGTCTCCGTGCTGGACCCCTCCAGCACACAGAGTGGTGCTGCTGCCCCGCTCTCAGCTCACAAAGGGTTTTTCCTCCTTCTGAAGGTCCCATCCTGCTCTAACCTGGCACCGGCCATTCACAGGCAGCCACGTCACCAAAGAACTAATCAGGATGTTGATGGTGCGGTAAAAGTGGACCAGCAAAGCTCCCCACATCTTTTCCGCAGCCCCCTGCATCTTTTTCCAGCTCCCCTCATTTTTTCCCAGCTCTCTTCATATTTATCCAACTCCCCACATCTTTTTCCAGCTCTCCTTATCTCTTCCCAACTCCATGCTGGGGAGCAGCAGCGTGGGAGCATTGAGACCCCTGCTTCTGATCGCAGCCGTTCCAGCGCCGCTGCAGCAACACCGGCCAGTGCCAGGCAAGGTCTGGGCTCTCCTGCTCTGTGTCTTGTTCCCCCTCTTCTGTCTTAGCGTCACGCTCACTGTCACCTGGCTCAGAAGAGCTCGTCGCTCCGTTCCACTGGACGAGGCTGACTCAGAACCAAGCAATACTGGGGTTTGACTCTCTCCCTCTGTTGACAAATCTAATTTGTCGGTGAATAATGAGTAACCTTTTAAAATCCGCCCCGGGGCTTGATGTTGAGGCACTTGGGGTTTGTTGCATGAGTCACACGCTCGCTTTGGAGAGTAGGAACTTACTCACGGACAGGCAGCTGTATTTCATCCGCTGCTCGAGGTTACTTTGAGCTGGAAACCCTCAAGCCCCGGACAGCTTCCTTGTAAGAGCGCATCTCCTGTTGATAACGGAGCAGCTGCCGTTGGGTTCTTGTCGGTTCAGGGGCTCCTCGCGGCGTTGCTCCACCAGCAGTAACGCTGCCCAGTGACAGCTCATCCTGCAATATTCTGACACGTATATTTTTCATTCCTCTTCCAAGGTTCATCTCATATGTAAGCCATCAGCGCAGCAGCCTGAGCACGGATCTCCTCGCAGCTGTGACCTTGAAAGTGGGTGGCATTTTCTGCTTCCTCTCCAGCATCCTCCAGGGTCTACATTTCAAGTGATCCCATCTGACACGGGCCAAATCTGCTCTGGGAGAAGTCGTGTGATACTACCGGGCAATACCCACTGCACTAAACCTCTTGATGATTAAGGTCTTCAAAGCTCTCAGTAGGAGCCAGGCTCCTTCGGCAGCTTTTGCGTGCAGGCAGCTACCGATGAGAGAGATTCCCCAGGGTTTATTCTTCCCCATAAATTCTTGCAGAGCACCTTATCTTTCCTGTCTTCCTCTGCAAACTTAAATGCAGGGCTTTAATTTCTTTCAGACATTTGCATTACTCTAATGCTGAACAGACGCAGTCAGTTCCCGTATTGGAGATTTATTTCACTTTAATACAGGCAAATAAATGCACAGATAAAATAAATTCACAGAATCACAGAA